>APFE030869103.1:15643-51257 GCA_000404065.3 Pinus taeda | reverse complement strand
AAGAGGCCAGTGAACATTGCTTTCTGAATAATAAAATATTTGTTGTTGACTCTCATTATTCTATGTTCTGGGTATCTTTCTTCGCATATTCAGTATTTGGGTATCTTTTGGCAGGTTAAGAGCATAACAGAGCATATTATCTTTTTATTTTTATTGATGATAGTACTACATATACTTGGGTGTTTTTTATCACGAAAAAAATCTATGTCTTTAAATATTTTTAAAAGATAAAAAATATGGTTGAAAACAAATAGAAAGGTACATCAAAATTTTCATATTAGATGAAGATGAAGAATTTAAATCAAAGGCATTTATTAAGTATTTCAAAAGAAATGGAATTCTACGAGGTGTGCAGTGCCACATACACCTCAACAAAATGGAATACCTAAGAGAATGAACATAACATTAGTTGAATATGCTCAAAGTATGATTAAAGATAAAGGTTTATCTTAGAATGAATATTGGGTTGAAGCTATTTATAAAGTTGTATATCTCAAAAACAAAACTAAAACTAAAGTTTTATAATGTACGACATCATTTGAAGCTTATTTTAGTTTAAAACATGAAGTTATACTTCTTCCAATTTTTCAGTGTATCCTATTCTAACACATTCTTAAATAGAATAGAAGAAAATTGGATGTCAAAGCGATCAAATGATTTTTTGTTGATTAGTGTATTGATTATAAAGATTATAAAATGTTTTATACCTTCACTCATAAAGTATTTTCTAGGGATGGAAAATTTTAGGGGCTAATGTTTGCCGAGTGGGCTAATTTCCCTGATTTTTCCGCAAAATGGATTCACAAATTTCTAATTTTCATAAAAGATGATTCACCCAAATTTTAGAATATAAAATTATTTTATGTTAAAAATCGCCAACATTATATAGAGACTATATATAAAATCATTATAAATTTGAAAATTTTGACAAATATAACAATAAATATTTTATAGTTTGCATATTAGGGATTAGTAAGATTCACCAATGTTTTTAAACTTCAAGAAAATTTTCCATCCTTAAAAGTTTCCTTGTTGCTAGGAGAGATGTTTTATTTCATGAATTTCCAAATAAAAGAAGAAAAGATGATGGTCATGATGTGTGGTATCCACTTGAAGAAAATGATGAAATTTTTAAATAATAAGTTCTTGAAAAAGTGCAGGACCAATATATAGGTAGCATAGACACTTCAATTATTCAAAGTACCTCAAGAAGCAAAGATGGAGATACTCTAAATAGAAAAAGAAAAGATGAAAGAAGTCCTTGGAGTAGTTTAGCACAAAGAAGATCAACACAACAAACATGGACTCCTCTAAGGTATAAGGATTGTGCCTTAATGCGTCAAATGACGAAACCATTAAATTTGGAGCACACTAATGATAATAAAGAATGGATGAAAGCTATGAATGGATATATTAATTCTATAGTAAAAAATGGAATATGAATTAATGGAGTGGTGTGAAAACAATGTCCTTATAGGATAAAAATAGTTATAAAAGTAAAAATTTAAAGTTGATGGTAGCATAGACAAATGTAAAGCAAGAATGGTTGAAAAATGTCACTCACAAGAAAAAAGGTATAGATTATGAGAACATGTTTTATGGAAGATGAAGAAAACCTTACATGGACTTAAACATAGAGAGGTTCGTTTTTCAAAAATGCTTTATAAAAGTAAAAGCTATCTTAATCTACCGATTAAATTAGATATGAATGGACATATTTCACTAAATTTTTATAAGTTGATGATCTAATTATCACCGGGAGTATTACCAACTTGATTGAATATATTAAAAGGCACTTGTCATATGCATTTGAGGTGAAAGATCTTGGAGAGTTGCACTATTGTTTAGGTATGAAATTGTCATATGTATCTTAGGAAAAAAAATCTTAAAAAATTGCATTATTATTTAGGTATAAAAGTATAAAAATACCATAGAAATACGTTATTCACATAAAAAAAATATATAGAATAACAACTTAAATTATTTAACATGGATAAATATAAAGCAATGTCTACTCTATTGAAACAAAATATCTAGCTTTATTGAGCTTTTTAATGATGACAAGAAAATAATGTCAACCTTTATGATGCTTATTATATCATGTTCAATCTTCATTACTAGTTTTATGAAATGTAGAAGTTGGAGGGGAGAGTATTCAATGAATCCCAAAAGCGGAAGGATATTTTCAATTTAAAGATAGAATCTTGGATCACTTACCGTTCATGAGAATTCTCCTTTTAGAAAGCTGGACAATGTATACATTCAATTAATCATAAAAACCAGATAATAACGGGTGAAGGAGTATATGGAGATAATGGTTGGCATCTTACAAGTTTAAGAAATATGGTTAGTGTGTTAGTTGTGACACCGTTGCCACGAGAAACAAATACCACAGGTGGAAAGTAATGAAAGGGAAGGAAGGTAGTGTAATTCGATGTTTGATGCATGTCTACACTAGGCACATAGGTATTGATAGATATATCCATTACATCTGCACTATCCCTACTTCCCAGATCTTATGAAAATATGTTAAAAAGCATTGTGTATTGATATTCTATTTTATAAAATAAACTATATAAATGACCATCACATTGCTTTAATAAAATCAATTTTACATAGGGGCTTCAATGAAGCTTGCAACAGTAATACAACTGCTAAGCCCTGCTCAGTCTCTTCTCTACTTTTGCCACTTTACTCTGATTTACACGAACCCATATATGAACCTACTAGCACATTTCTCACACTGTCAACCTTCTCCAATGGCTTCCTCGCCTTACACAGTCTGGCGTCCCTTCTGTGCATTAACGATCCTCTGGCGAACTTCAATACAGAGTAACTTAAGTAGATACTACCTCAACAGATCATTGATAAAGCACAAGTACTCAAATTTGGAAACAAGATGACACTCTTTTATATTATTTCAGAAATGGATTACAGAAATATTACAAACTGTTCAATCCTGAGATAAATTATATTCACGTTTACCAGACTTTAGCTACTCAGCTTGGAGATAGCTTACTGGAGGCTACTTGGCGAGATCGCAGACTCAGTCTCTGAACACTGCTCTTAATACTCATAAAGATAGACTCTCTATAGATCTGACCACTTTCGATTCTCACCTGTGCCAAACACACAGATGCGCAGGCTTCTCAAGTCACCTAAAACTTTGAGATTTCTTCATGATGCAAGTAGATCAAACCGCAGTCCAGAGTTGTAGAGCAGGAAAATATCTCGACTCTAAAACTATTCAAACTTCGAATGCCCCGAATGAGCTTTAATCGCTTTCTTATATAGGTAAAGGAGGGGACAATCATCTAACCATTAGGATGACAAACTTGGTACTGAAGGAATATGTCAGTATGAGATGTGGTTCAATATCCACCAAAAGTCAGAGAAGTGCTCTGAGTCTCGTGATTTATGGAATCAATCATAAAATTTTGTACACTGTGGATGCCTTTTAACCAGTGAAGGCCCACGATAAAAATGGTCATGAATAGTCCTCATGATTGGACCATTGTACAAAGTGGAGCTTTAATGCATAAGCCCGCGTGAACCAAAAGTATTGGGGCCACCAAGGGCTGTTATTCCGGGATAAACTCTGGGATATAATATACCATCCCAAGCTTTCGTAAAGATCCTTCTTACAATCATACGTTTATTAAGCACAAATTGGTGTTTTATCTTTGTCATTACCAACCATTCATCATGACGGTAGATGAATTATTGTAAGATACGATGGTTTGGGTAATCATAATTGTGTCTTATATCTATAAATGGTTCATGAATACATTCCATGTTATTTTTGTGAAGACATTTATCACAATTTAAGCGGAAATAGGCCTCATAGCAGATTGGATCAATGGTTGTACGGTTAACACCATAGTCATCCCACCAATCCTCTAGCCATTTTGATTGTTGTGATCTTTGTGTAGTTCTGATAGTTCCAAACTTAAGCTTTGTGTAGTGTGTCTGATTTCTTCCATCTAGATTAAGCAGATCCCACCATAGCTGCTTATAACCTGCAAAATCAAACACTGTGTCAAGGAAAATAAGTTTAGGATCATTTTGGGGCCATAAGAGTGGATTAGTAATTGGCCATTCTGTATTTCGGGCTCTGTTTATAGTGAAGTATCTATGATATATTTTTCTTTTGTCACCTCCTTCATTCCATATCATTGTTATATCTTTAAAGACATTTTGTAGTACTTCTTCTGCCCTCTATGCTCTGGCCATACTATCTAAGTAAATCATGTCATGTATCAATTTATTGACTTTTGGGAAGGCTCTTATTTATGGCACAAGATGGAGTAGATCAGTGTGTGGACGTAGATTAGCATCCAAGACTTTTGTGCTTTGGAGCTGCCATGTGGGTTTCCAATTTTTTCTCTATTCAGTCCAACCTTGATCTTCATTTATTGTTATGAGGACTTCTTGGTTTTGAGTTGGATCCAATTTAGTTATTATGACCATAATATCATCTTGTTCTTGATGCTGGATGTTTTGAAGGTGTTCCCTACTTAAAAAGTCAGGGAGACAATTTTCATTACCCTTTATATATTCCACCTAAAAATCAAAATTTGCAAACAATGCTTGCCATCTTGCGAATTTAGCTTCCCCAGGTTTTTAGATATTTTTTGTCAAGACTTTCTTTAATGTTGATGCATTAGTCCTAAGAAGGAATGTTCTATAGATAAGATGAATTTGAAATTTATCAATGCAATTCCATGCAGCTTTAACTTCTTTTTCAATGGTGGAATAATTCTTCTCAGTAGGGTTCCATGTTCCTGAAGAAAATTGAATAATTTGAACTTCTAACCCTTTTCTTTGTTTCAAAATATCTCCCTAGCCAATATTGTTGGTGTGTGACTCCACGATTTTGAATGCACCATCATCTGATATGTATAAGATGGGGAGAGTTTTTACCTTAGACTTGATATTTTGTACAACTCTGGTATGAGCTGGAGTCCAGGGTTCAGGATTCTTGTGCAGACGTTGGTTCAATAGACTTCTATCCTTTGCACAATCTTGATAGAAATTACTGACATAATTGAGGCAACCAAGAAAATGTTGCAGCTAAGTTTTGTGAGTTATTATATCTAGAAACTTGCTCGAAAATTCAAGAGCATGTTTCTGCAGTGAAATTTGGCCATTAAAAATATTGTGGCTTAAAAACATAATGGAGGTTTGGAAAACCTCAAACTTCTTCTTACTTAGGACTAAACCATTTCTTTTGATAGTATTTATGAAGATCTGGATATGCCTGAAATGATCTTGCAAGTTCTTGGAAAAGATCAGAATGTCATCTATGTACATGATTAACCAATCAAAGAATGGCTTTAAAATGTTATCCATCACCTTCTGAAATTTTGACGGAGCATGTTTGAGGCCAAATGGCATAAAATTTCATTCATAGTGCCCTGTTGGGATACTGAAGGTGGTCTTAAATTTATCTTTCTCCGAAATGGCGACTTGCCAAAAACCTGATTTCAGATCAAATAAAATACCTTGGCTCCTGCAATTCTACTGATCAGATCACCCTTTTGGGGGATTGGATATGTATCATCTGATAGTACTACATTCAGAGGCCTGTAATTCATGACTATTCTCGGGATTCCTTTGATTTGTTCTGATCTTTTATTGACATAAAACCCATAGCAGTTCCATGGACTGGTTGATTCTCTGATCAGTTTTTTGTCAAGCAGGTTTTGGACCTCCCTCTGGCAGAGTTCTCTATATTCTTTATTCGTTGGGATTGCCTTGCTTTTACAAGGTCTGCCTGTGTATTCTGCTTTGTATGGGAGCTCAACTGAATGTTGCTTCCTATGCCAAAATGCATTTGGTTCTTCACCGTAGCATTCATTTTCAATCTAGGATTTTAGCTCTAAAATCTTTTTCTGTACTGTTGGAGAAGTTAACTACTTTGAGATGTTGAGAGTGGATTTCAGATATTTTAAGTCTGATAACTTGTCTTCTGCCTCTTCCAGTTCTTTCATAGTTTGGACCGTTTTCAAGATTCTTGGGGTCGATATATATGGCAATTCTATCCTTCTCGATTGGCCACTGGAAGTAGGCACAGTGATAAAATATCCACCTCTGTTTTTCTTTGTCCTATATGAACCATGATGTTCTACAGCAGCTAGAAAAATGTTTCCTAGGATGCAATCAACTGGTATGTCAGCAATAGCAAAATTCAATTTTATACAATCCCTATCAAAACATATAGAAGCTTTGGGCACTTCATAATTCAACGTCTTATTGCCTAGACCAATAACTTCTCTTTTAGCTACCATCCAAATTTTTGCTGGGATAACTTTATTGTTGATTATATTCACATCTACTCCAGAATCAATAAGTGCAGTCAAATTAAAAATTTCATTCTGTATACAAATTTGTACTTGTACGTGGTGTTGTTGATACTCCACTGTGAGTATCTACATTTCTTGAAAGCTGGAATCATTGTCTTTTATTCCTTCATAGATCTAGACATTTGCTTTATAGTAATCTTCTGGATCAAATTCTTCTTCTGGTTTTGTTTCTTTATGCATTTTTCCTTTTTCTAATCCCTGAACCTAAATTTTTAGCTGAGAAATTTCAGATTTGAGATTGTGTATTTCATGGCTTACTTCCCCCAAGGTAAGTGGGCATACTTTGTCCTGTTGTCTTTGTCTTTGAAAATATTTTGCATTTCTTGCCTATGAGGCATCAATAAAAAGTGGCTTCTTACTAGAATTTTTGTTGTTATTTGAAATCTTCAGCTGGTCCATGTAGGCTTCTATGAGGCGGGTCTTCATTTCTCCATCCTCCATTGCACAGATCTGAGATAATATTTTCATTTCATCTTCCTATGTTTGAGTCACAAGAAATTTTTCTTTCAGTTTCTTATAGTGTGCCTCTTCTTCTGAAGATGATTCTATTGAATCAAATTCCATGTCAGTAAAAATGCATTTACAATTCTCTGAATCTGAGCAATTACAGGCATTAGCATGAAGATTTATTTCTTCAAAATATTCAGATGAATAGACAGGACTATTATTTGAATTTGAAAATTCATCATATGAGTACAACAATTCTTGTTGTTGAATTTGGGGGTGATCACCAATCGTAACATTAGGACAATGCTCTGTCCTATGAGATTTGGCCCCAAATTTCATGCAAAAATATTGGGTCTCAGTCTTGACTTGTTTTAATTTTTGATTTTGTGGATGAGATTTCTTGCCATGATTCTTTCTCAACTCTTCTCCTACAGGATAGTTATTTGTAATGTGTCCTGTTTGGCCACAAATCCAACAAGTCAGTTTGTTCCACTTTTCTTGTTTACGACTGTGTAAGTGGATATCACATGGCCTATAATAGTGTGTTTTTGGGATATACCTGTAATATCCCTTTCTTTTCTATTGTGCAGGATGCCTAGATAGAGGCCTTTTGTTACTGAATCTATTATGATTTTTTCTGGTTGTGTACAGCTTTTCTTTCTTAGATCTTCTTTTGAGCTTCCTTTTCTTAACTAGTGGATCTTCTAGGAATAGGCCATATTTGTTGCAAAAAGATTTACTGTCCGGAAATTTGGACAACTTTTCTAATGAGTTATTTACCTTTGCACTAGTACAAAGGCCAACCAATGTCAATGCAGACTCCTTGGGGAATAAGAATGGAAATTTGTTGTTGGGTTTGATAGGGTCTTGTATTCGCACAGATCCTTTGTGCACAAATGCTACTGGAATTGGTTTCTCTATTTTACCAATAGATAATCTGTCTACATTATTTACCAATTATATTAATTGACTTGATGTAGAATCAATGTGCTCTATCACTTTGTCTTCTATGTTCTCTAATTTGTCCAGAAATCCTATAATTCTTGATGACTGAATTATCAAATCGTACTTTAATTAACCTAAAATGACAATGCTATAACTTATGTAGCAATACGAAGCTGCAAAATAATGTCGGTCTTATTGAAGGAAAGCTTCGTCTAGACGCTACCAATCTTAACATTATCACCCGAACTTATTGCTGAGGTATTTCATGAGCTTAAAATTGAGAACTTTATCACTTTTCAACTGCCATTGTCACTTGACATTATCACCTGAACTTATTTTATTTTTGTTGAGATGTTTCCTAAGCTTAAATTGAGAACTTTATGACTTTTCAAAGCCCATTGTGACTTCTGAAACGTGAAGCCATCGTATATTTTCTCATAAATGTAATATTATTTGTTAACCCCCTCTCCCGTGAAATTTTAAAATTTAGTATAATTGGCCAAATACTTGATGGTAATTAATTAAATTAATTTTTGAACTTACATGGAAATGCTTTTTAATAAAATTTTAATATAAACGTAAGTATATTTTTCCATTTTACAACTTTATTAAGAGAATATTATATTGTATTTAAATTATTTATTAAAATTATATGATATGACAAAGCAATATAGTTTCTTACATTTAAAAAATTATTATTCAAATAATATTTAAAATAGAATTATAGTAGATTTATTACAATTTTTTACCATTTACAATTTAGAGTATGAGAGCGTTGTCACATAACATTATATTAATTACTTTTAAAAATACATGTCACAAATTAATAAAAAAAATAAGAAATAATATTGAATATGTTGGCTCAATTAAATTTTTAACAAAAAAACACATATATGCAATAATATTATCGATGACATAACAAAGTTAAGTGTGGATAAAGTTCAAGGAAAAAAAGGAGTAGAGTACGAGGATTGGTAGAGATAACTTCGATAACTGTATAATTGTTCTTAAAACTGTTAAGCTATATAATCTCTAACTTATAGTAATAAAATAAAATTATTTTTCTATAAATTATTTTCACTTCACATTGGGAAAACAAACTGATGACACTATAGCACTTACCAATAACCCTTTCCTCATTCGTCTTTTCTTTGATCCCTCAATGTACCTTACACAAAAATTAATAGATTATGTTTCGTCTGTAATGTAAAAAATCATATCAGGTTATTTTCCAATACTTGAAATTGATTAAACACAAATCAATTCTTACGACTTGTAAAATGTTATGTAATGTCTCCCCCTCTACACCCCATGCACTTTTTGTTTCTTCAGCTATTTAAACTTAATCAAATCTTCTAAAATTTAATGATGAAAGAGGAAATAGTAACATGGATGCTCAAATGAAATTTGAGCAATCTTTTTAACAACTCAATGATAATGGACTAGCAATCAATATTTTTAAGAAATCAATATTTTACCAATTCAATGACAATTGACTAGCAATCAAATACCCACTTTTGTTCATAAAGAATAGAACAATGGATCAAGAAAGTAAAGTGTGAGTGCTTATAATTTCAATTATCATTGTTTTTCCATTAACAAATAATAGAACTTATACCTGTCCCACCTACCTTCTTTTGAAAGGGCTCCTAGCATAAGAATTCACACCTATTTACGTGGGCAATGTCAGAATAATAATAACTTCCATTATTCTTTAGTTGGTGGGGAGTTAAGAGTCGGCGATAGTTGATAGAGTTAGGTAGAAAGTAGATATATTGACTAGATGCATGTATAAATTTCAATGAATGAAATGCAATTATCAAGCTCTTTGTGAGTCTTCATTTTCTAATATGGTATCAGAGGTGAGGGTTTCATAAGGACTAGGTTTGTGAGAGTAAAGTGTGTGCCCTGGTGCATGAAGTTTCATGTAGTGTGAACTTTGAAAAACCTGCAGCAAACGATTGTTTGAAGTAATCATCTTGTTTGAAGTTGCAAGCTGCTATGTTGAGGTGATGTCAATGTGGAGTTTAAGTGTGATAAATTGTGCTGAGCTTGAAGGAGCCTAGATGTAAACAAGCGCTGAGGGATATACTTATCGACTTTGAGAGCCCAAGATTGATTTGTGTGCGACTCTGAGAAGAAGGTTGTAGGAGTTTCCAAATCAAGGGTTTGAGTAGTTCGTGGGCTCAGTGGTGTGAAGAACTGAGTTTTGAGTGTGTGAATAGCCATTGAAGAGTTGTTCCTTTTCTTTTGACTTTGCTATGTATTTGAAACATTTGAAGACAATGTTGATTGATTAGTTGTTTGAAGCAGATGGTCAAATTTGCAGATCTGAGAGAGTTGAGAACTTATCTGTCACCAAGAGTCTGAAAATAAAGAACTACGATGACACTGGTCACTTTGTCCCTACGGTATCTTGTTTTTGCAGATTTTTGGGTAGAACCATTGTCTGATTATGGTGTAGAATATGGAATGGATTCTTTAAGCCAACTGATAAGCCAGCATAACTATGAAGAAAAAATACATATATAAAAAAAAAAATTAACAAATGAAACACAACCACTGTGTGAGCTCAAAACTGCTATAAATCTCACATATTAATTAAACCATTAACTACATTCTTATATAGTAAAATTATTACTAGAATTATTATCAATCAACTCTGAAGCAAATCTACTTATACTACAGCTAATTCCGAGCACTAACCACCTTAACAATTTGTTGCCCTAATTTTGCAGAGAGAACACAAAATATGTTGACTAATTTGTCAACAATTTACATAACAAATTAAGCATTATTCCCAACACTCCCTCTTAACGATGAATGAGGATTTAGTATCTTATCTCATAGTGCCAAAAACTAATCTTTTGCAACTGCTTTGGTGAAGATATTTGCTAGCTGATGCTCAATAATTATATGCTTCAATTCAATATCCTTCTTCAGCACCAAATCTCTAATGAAGTGATATTTCATGTCAAAATGCTTTGTCCTGGTGTGATGAACTGGCTTCTTTTCTAACTTGATGACACTTACATTATCACAATAAATCACTATAGGCTGAATTTGTTCTTATGCAATTTATTCCAAAAAAAAATTGAGCCAAAGAGCTTGTGTACCTGCTGAGGTAACTGCAACATACTCTGCTTCTGTGCATGAGAGGGAAAAAATACTTTGTTTTTTTTAGCTCCATGTAACCAAACCAGAACCAAAAGAGAAACAATTTCCAGATGTGGACTTACAGTCATCAAGGGTACCTCCCCATTCTGAGTCACTAAATCCAAAAAGATTGAACTTTTTAGAAGAGTAGTAATGAATACCGAAATTTAGAGTGCCTTTCACATACCTTAAAATCCTCTTGGCTGCCTTCATATGTATTTCAGATGGATTTTTCATATACCTTGAAACAAGTGAAACTGAATATGTAATGTCAAGCCTTGTGTGGGTTAGAAATATCAAGCTCCCCACAATAATTTTGTAAGTTTTCTCATCAACTAAATCAGCACCATCATCTCTACATAACGCCTCTCCATGAGCACTTGGATTAGGGGATGGATTGCAATCAAGCATATCAAATTTATTTAGCATATCATGTGCATACTTTGTCTAACAAATGAAAATCTTATCCTTACTTTGATAAACCTCCATTCCTAGGAAATATTTCATGATGCCTAGATCTTTCATCTCAAATTCATTCATCATAGCAAATTTGAATTTATCATTCATCTTAGAACTACTACCCATAGACAATAGATCATCAATATACAAACTTATGATTAGAATATCAATACCTTCTTGTTTGTAGTAAAGGGTATCAATATCCATATGTTGTATGCTCCACCTTTTCTGAGCTACTAATGAAATCAATATTCTAATGGTCTCATGTCTTGCTACCAGTGCAAATGTCTCTTCATAATCAATTCCATACTTTTGTATGAATCCTTTAGCAACTAATCTTGCTTTGTGTCTTTCAACACTCCCATCACTGTTAAATTTAGTCTTATAGACCCATTTGGTGCCAATATTTTTCTTGTTATGTGGAAGCTCTTTCAACTTCCAAGTGTCATTCCTTTTAATGGAATCCATCTCTTATTGCATGGCATGCATCCAAACCTCATTAGTACATGCATCTTCAAAACATGATGGTTCAAAACCAGCCTCCGCTAATAAAGCAAAATTGACTATCTCATCTATTGGGATTTCTTCATGTGCTTGATTTGCACTCCTCTCATAAATATCACTCAATCTTCTTACCTTCCTTGTAGAACTTGGACAAGAGGTTAGATTGAACTTGATGTTGAAGAAATTGATGAATGTCTGCTTAGTGGAGTTAAGCCACTAGTTAGAGAAACATTAGTTGGCTACTCATGATCATTATCAACAATTATATCATCATTCAAAACAGATTTTGTCTTCTCAACTTGACCTTTTTGATGACCATAAACTCCCACTTCATTAAAAATTACATCTCTTGAGACAATAAGCTTGTTAGTTAGAGGATTATACAATTTATAAGCCTTTCTTGTCTCACTATACCCAATAAAAATACATAACTCACTCTTTGCATCTAACTTTTTTCTATTCTCATCACGTACATGCACATAAGCCAAACAACCAAAAGCTTTGAAATGATTAACATTAGGCCTTTTTCCATACCAAGCTTCATAAGGAGTCATCTTTTCCAATGCACTGGTGGGGCTATGGTTGAGGATGTACACTGTTGTAGCAATTGCATCTCCCCAATAAGAATTGCTCAATCCCTTAGTTTGTAACATGCATCTTTCCATTTCAACCACAACATGATTTTTTCTTTCAGCTATGCCATTTTGTTGGGGTGTGTATGCCGTAGACTATTTCCTCCTCATGCCATTCATATCACAATAACTCTGGAAAGCTTTTGAGCAGAATTATCCTCTGTGGTCAATCTGCAAACATTTGGTCTTGCACCCTTTATCATTTTCTACAACGGCTTTGAACTTCTTGAATGTATCAAGGGCTTCCCTTTTGGCCTTCAAAAAATACACCCAACAATTTCGTGAGTAATCATCAACAAAATTGATGAAATATGATGGCTTACCAAAAATTTTAGTCTGTATTGGACCACATATGTCTGAATGAACAAGCTGAAGTGGGTGATGAGCCCTCCATGTAGTGCCCTTTGGAAAACTTTCCCTTGCATGCTTTCCTTTACCACATCCTTCAAGAACCTCCTTATGCTCTTCTACCTTGGGAAAACCATAAACTAATGCATGTGATGTTAGAAACTTCAAACTCTAAAAATTTAAGTACCCATACGTGAGATGCCATAACCTACTTGAATCCTCATAAGCCATATTTGTAAGATTTTTGTTGTGTTCATCAAACCTCAAGGAAAACATCTTATTTCTTGTCATAGGCACAACAGTGATCACCCTATTTCCCTTTTTCTTATTATAGATAGTACATGTCATATTTTCAAAGACTACTTTATAATTCTTCTCACATAGCTGCCCAATGCTCAATAAATTATGCTTCAATTGTGTATTATAATAAATGTCATGAATACTCTTTATACCTTCTTTTGTTTGGACCTCCATAGATCCTCTGGTAGCAACCTCCAATGGTTTATCATCACCAAGTTGGATCTTGGATTTGAAACTTCCATCCTTTGTTGAAAGCAATTTCTCATTCCCTATCATATGGTTAGAACATCCAAAATCTAGGTACCAAACATCTTTACTAGTATTTTCACCTTTGGCATAAGATAAAAATAAGTGATCTCAAGGATACTCACCACTTTCTTGAACATAATTAGCATTTTTACCTTCTTTCAATCTGCATTCTCTTTCAAAGTGGGCATACATATTACAATAATAACATTGAACATTTCTCTTATCAAATCTACCTATAACTCTTGCTTTGAAACTACCTCTTCCTCTACCTCTTGAATAATTTTGGCTTTGCCATTTACCTGATTTCTTTTGGTACTGTTGCTGCTTGCATCTTCAGTCTTTGTAATTTGTAATTTAGAGGAAAAATATTTCTCTACATCTTCAAAAGTGTCCTTCAATCTTTCTTCATGAGACATCAAAGATGCAACCAATTGATCAAACTGTATTTCTTTTCAAATCCTTACTTTCTTCCATGATTATGGTAACATGATTCGATCTATGTTTTAAAGATCTCAATACTTTTTTAATTAAAACTTCATTACTTACAGTTTCTCCAAGTGTAGCCATTTTATTGACCACATCTTCCACTCTCACACAATAGTCACTCACACTTTCAACTTCTTGCATCTTCAAATTATCAAACTCTCACTTCAACATCTGAAGCTTGACCACCTTAACTTGACCACATCCTTGGTAAGCTTCTTATAGAGTCTCCCACGCATCTTCGGTAGTTTTTGCTCCTAATATTCTTGGAAATAAGCTCTTATTGAGAGCTATCAGAATGTGAAACAAAGCTTGAGCATTCTTCTTACTTGCTTCCTTTCTTGTTTTTCTTTGAATTCCAATCAGCTGGCTCCTCATATCCTAATTCAAAAATCTCCCACAAATATTTTCCAATAAAAAAAGCTAGCATCTTAATGCACCAATAATCATAATCGTTCCCATCAAATTCTGGAACTGGCATCTGATTAGAATTCGACATGATTAAATTTGATAAAATTCCAACACTAAAAATTTAACCCAAAACAATTTTGCTCTGATACCACTTGTAGAATATGAAATGTCTTCTTTAAGCCAGCTAATAAGTCAACATAACTATGAAGAAAAAATACATATATTAAAAAAAGTTAACAAATGAAACACAACTACTGTGTGAGCTCAGAACTGTTGTAAATCTCATATATGAATTAAACCATTAACTACATTCTTATATAGTAAAATTATTACTAAAATGATTATCAATCAACTTTGAAACAAATCTAATGATATTACAACTAATTTCCAGCACTGACCACCCTAACATTTTGCTGCCCTAATTTTGCAGAGAGAACATAAAATCTGTTGAACAATTTGTCAGCAATTTACATAACAAGTTAATCATTATTCCCAATATATGGGCATTTTGTCCCTATTTTTAACTCTTGGTGTGAATACTAATGTCGAGTGCAATGAAGAGGAGTCTGCACCCTGGACATTGAGCACGGTGTGTGGATTTGAGAGCCCTTTTTATTCGCTAATTGAACAAGTGCATTTGACGTGTGCATGAGAAGACGATAGTCTGCTATGGAATAAAGTCGAGGGAGAGCTTCTCAACAATGTGAGGAGGCCTGTGTTTGGTGTGTGTTGTCTTTTTGTGAATTAAAGGAGGTAATTGTGGCTTTAGAAGCTCTTGCGGGGTGCATTAGTGTGACTGCATTGGTGAAGGGTCGTATTGGTAATGCCTGTATGAGCGTTCGAAGAATCAAAGTGTAGGAGCATTGTGAATTATTTCAATGACCCTAAAAAGATTTATCTATCAAGATTTGAGGGAAAGGACCACCTCCCTACACATTTTTACCTTTTCGAGGTAGTCGGTGCATGTGCGCTGGAAATGAGCTTGCACGTGTTGTCTTTTTTTTACATTATATAATGAATAGTTTTGAGTGGAATTTAGTTAATCCTCGTGAGAAAATGATTGTAGACCTAATGCCAGCCCTGGTAAATGGACTTCTTATAATTCGCACGCAAAAGATGTGAGAGCTTTCCTTGATTAGACTTCAGTGTCAAGATATGTATCCATTTTGTTCAGCATAGCATTAATTTTGGAATATTTTTAATTATTTCTCTATCTAGATTCTAAACACATTTCAGATTACTTTCATATTAATTTCGTGAAGGTCATAAGACTATCGCGTCTCAACTGGTGGAGCATAACAGCGAGATGTTGAAATTCTGGTATGACTTGCAGCTTGTTGGAAGAATCATTGCATCTCTATGGAATCCGTAATTTCCACCCACCCTGGGGATCCTAGTTAATGGTTTGGAATGTTTACCAACCCCTGGAGGTTTTGGTGTAACGGAAAACCTCTTCATGGTATCAGAGCTTGGACCCACTTTTGATTCTCTCTAGTTGTGTTTGATGAGGGGTGTTGCAAGCATCACCGCACCTCTATGGAATCCATAATTTCCACCCTGTGGATCCTAGCTACTGGTTTGGAAGGTTTACCAGCACCTGTGAGTTTTGGTGTAACAGAAAACCTCTTCACAACTTGCTCGCGAGGAGTTTGCATTGCACCAATGAATTGCCAAAAGAAACTCAAAGATTTCAAAAGAGAACTCAAATATATCACGAGAGAGAATTAAAAAACAGAGGCAAAAGCCACATAAAAATATGAACAAGCCTGAATAATTTGAGGACACTAGTGTAATGTTAAAACAACTAATGACAGTTCTGCCATGTTTTTCAGGTAGAAATTTTAAGCTTTGGAGAAATTAAAATGGAGGGATTGCTTGGTTTAGTTTATTTATGGAAATTTGTTCAAGAAATGTTGATAAATTCCCATGATAAGAGTAGAGGTGCAGTAGCATTGCTTCTCATTATTTCAGCTATGGATGAAAACATTCTGTCTAATATTTTGCATGAAATTGGTAAAGTATTTAATGCAAAAATATTTTGGAATATTCTTGGAATGAAGTATAGTATGGAGGGGAGTGAGAACGCTGAAGATGATGAAAGTAGTGTTGTTGAAAATGATAATTGTTCTTTCAGTCTCACGACTAATTGTGAAACTGATGATGACAACATTGAGGCCGCAAGGATAGATGATGAATGTGTGCCTCTAATTGACATTGAAACATGTGATGATGAAGAAACAAACATTGATGTAGAATCTGAATATTTTTATCAAGAAAGTCTCTAAGACATATGAAGTCAAATTTGATGACAATTATGAAGAGTGGTTCAATCTCATGCATGCAAAACATCTTATTGCTGAGCTGTTGTTTGGTGAGAAGAGATGCCTACCTCCATACACAAATCAAACGGAGGACAACATGTTTGTAGAAACAAAGTTGATTAAAGTGGTTGAAAAGATTGATAATCACCACCACTATCTTATGGCAAGAAAGGTGAAGATGAAACTATACCAGTAAATGAAAAAGCATGGATGCTTCAACACGAAGGCAAAAATGAAAGTCCTATTATCAATTGTTTTATGTATCGTTGTAAGCCTAGCTAAATTTCAGACCAAAATGCAAGTTAAATTATAAGTCATGATTAAGGAGAGGTGTTAGAATAATAATCACTTCCATTATTCTTATTCTTTAGTCAGCAAAGAATTAATACTCACCGATAGTCAACAGGGTTAGGTAAAATGTAAATGGTAGGCGGGGAAACCTCTCCAGATTTACCTAGATGCATGTATAAATTTCAGATACTGAAATACAATTATCATGATCTTTGTGAGCCTTCATTCACCTTTGTAGATTTTACCGGCTAGATGCATGTATAAATTTCAATGACTGATATGAAATTATCAAGCTCTTTGTGTGTCTTCATTTTCTTACAGGAGATACCCTTCTTACTCTAATTAAGAGTTATTGTCATGTGCTTCCATCGATTTGTATACCTTTGTAATTAACCTACCACTCTGAGAGAGAAATTGGTATACTATATGGTATTGTTTTCTTATATAGGATGTTTAGACTTGTTATGTTATTTTTTTTGGTGATTGGTTCATTTGTTCGTTGTTATGGTATTTCTCGGCATCAATAGATAAGATTATTCTAAATTCATCACAACCATGGGCATAGTTATATGCATGCAAGTTTTAATTTTTCGAATTATCTGGAATTTGGTCAAGCCTTACCACATGATTATCCATGATTGGATGGCTCAGATGATCTCGAACGTTCATCCATGGCCGACTCCATCCATTGGTAGCCATTCCCTTTTACTAGGTTTTTCTAACTGAATGAGTTGAATATGTGTTCATTTGAGGTTTTTATTGCCTATATTGTTAGAGGAGCTCTACGTCTTCATTATGTCAAAACCCTACCTCACTTATCCTTTTCCACATGGGTCTTACTGCTCCTTGGTGAGTCATCCATGTTGCAGCTCAACGCTAAAGGTGTCTGCCTTAATGCAATATAACATGGTGATACCGAATGGCTGCATGCACGTGAGGGTTTCTTTGCTCAGTAACCCTAATGAATTATATATGTGTATATAAATTTTTATTTTTCTTCTAAGGTTTCTTAGGATGTAGGGTTGCGATTTGTTTTTTTTGGTACTCTTTCATACTTTACTTGGCACTAACCTATCTTTCTCTCATTTTCATCATGTAGGAGGAACCGAGTATGAGTAAACAATATACACACTTCAATTTTGGTCTCCGAGTTTCCTTTTTTGTTGACTACCCTAAGAATATGGTCCGAGTGCTAATTTCCTTATCCTTTAATATATTATTGTGTAGGCTTGCCGCTGATATGACCCTCAAAGAGGAATTTTGTCGATCACTTGTTTTTTCATTTGGGTTCATACTTGATTAATAACTTATAGTGGATTCCCATTGTGGGTTTCCAATTTCATAAACAAAACCCCTATTGTGCGGAAACCCTGGGTCTTGGCCTCTAAGGATAGACGTGAAAACTATGGGGTTGAATCCTGGTTACGGTCTCCTCCATCCAAACTCCTTTTGCTGAACGTAACATTTAATTGAGGTTTTATTTTGGGCGCAGGCACTATGAACATTTTCTTGAAGAGAATATATATATATATATATATAAACAAAAAAAAATTGCTTGAATAATTTATATCCGGTCTTTCGTTCCATTTAATGAGTACATTCAGAAAAAGAGATTACCTGTTCTATCTTTTTTTGGTTTGACCTCTCTGCGTTTTCATGGTTCTAGGTTATATGAAAATGTTGTATATTTTTTCTTATTACTTATTCTAGAGATAATAACATTGTTTCTTTTTATAGTTGGAATATTCTCAAAATTCTTGTATTTATTGTTACACCAGTGTTAATATTTTCTAAGTTTCTTAATCTACAACTACAGTACTGGTCTCATAAATTTTTTTCTTTCATAATTTTCCTTATTACATACCGTGGCTAACCACCTTGGGACTGTATCGAACCTCTAGTCTTATGCATTGGTGATGGCGGGGGTGGTGATGGCGGGGGTGCGGGCGTTAGGGATAAGCCCTCTAATTTTACAGAAATCTCTTGAATTTCCGCTTCAATTTGCCTTGAACTGTCTTCATGCGTATCAGTCATTAAACTGACAGCTTCATTTTTTAGAAATCATAAGGCATCAATTCTAAATGAATTATGCAGTCCTTACAAAAAGGTTTATACAACTAGTGTTATCGGCGACCTTATGATGAAGGATTTACGCCACAATTCTCAGACAGCAATTAAATAGAGCTTCATTATAATATAATCGTACCTTGAATCGAACCTTCCCTTTTTCCTGGTCCAGAAATAACCATTTCCTTTATAATAAGCAGTGATTAATTTCTTGCCTGATAACACCTGTGCCTACCCCGAAAAAAACAAAGGTGCGGTAAGCAAAGTAAAAATTCCGTAATCATAGTGCCACTGTTGCCAGAGATCACACGCAGGAGCGTCAGTCTACTTATGAAATGAAGCATTCTTTTCAGGCACAGCATGGTGACCTTTCCCTTCGATATTTTGGTCTGAACTCAATGGCAAACAATTTCTTGAATGTGCACATCCCAACTGAAACCCAACATCCTTAGCAGAAAGCCCTTTTTTAGTTCTCTTTGTATTTAAAGAGTTCATCAACAGAACTCTTTCACTGAGTGAATGGTAGTGGATGAGACGACTCTTTGCTGTGGAAGATTCCAATATTGATCCAATCCCGAATTCGACCAAAAACCAAGGTAATGGCTACACATATAAAGCGTATCTGCTACTCTATATTTGATCAAAAATAACAAGGCAATAACCTCGCATGTAAGCGTATAAACACCACTTCAATAAATTGCTGGGAATACGCAGGTATTCAACCTGTCCCGTATGTTGTTGCCAAGAGATTTTAATACACAGTTAGATATATATATTGCATGCAATCAATAGCGCTCATGTTAAGAGCTGCGGAAATTCTCCAGCTTACAGCGACTTTCCAAATCCAATCCATATTAATTCAAACACAGTTTTAGACAAAATAATCATTCAACGAACACAGTAAAATAACTAATGAATACATGCAAGATATCATTGATTTCTTTAGAATGCCGAGACAAAGCTTCATCATAATACTTCTGGCATCGCCTCCCTCCTCAAACTTGGCGGCCAATCTATCTTTTTATTCATAATGGATAGTAATTTAAGTTTTTTTTTTTTTTACAACTTGTTTATCTGTGAAAAGATAGCAAGTTTTATTCATTACTTTTATGCTATTTTTAACTAGCAAAAAAGATATTATGTTTTATTTTCTACCCTGTTCCGATTTTTTTAACTAGAAAAACATAGAAACTGCAGGCTTTCCCCTCTAAGTCGCATGCACCTGCATCAGACTCCCAAGGTTGAAAATGATCATGAACTCCTAATCATGTGTTTTAGTCTTTGTTCTTGTCTTTCAGGATCCCACACTTTATTCTGCAACTCATCATCTGTTGTTGCTTGTTGCCTTTCTCGAGGTCTCCATATTTTATGCTATCTTGCTCCACTAGCTGCACTTTCACAATATGTCCCTGTTTTCATCTTGCTGCCGCTTCTGCTGCTTCCCTTCCTTGCTCATGTCTTCCTCTGAGACACTTTTAACATGATTCTTCTAATTAATTCAATTTTCTTGTCCAATAATTCTTCAAGTTGTTGATTTCTTTCTGCCTGCTGAGCTAAAACGGCTTGCTCAGTCTGTACTGTCACTCGCTGACTTCTTGCTTCTATGCTCATTTCTGTTCTGACTGCCACCCGATCATCCATACCCTCTTGTCTTCTGGAATAGAAAACTTCTTCTCTCTTCATTTGACTACTCAACTCAGTCAAATGTTCTGCAACAATACGTGCATTCACAAAACACTTGTTAGAACAAAAATCATAAGGCATCAGTGCCTTGTACTCCTTTGCCAGCATTTCACTACGCTGTTCTGAATCCTCCTCCACTATCAGCACATCAGTGTGCTGATCCAAACTTTCCAAAGAATCCTCTGAAGAATTCTCAAGACTGTTAACCAATCTTTCTCTCATATCATCTGCTTCCATGACATCTTTCTACACTCGTTCACTGTACTGAACTCTTTCATCTGCTGCAATCTCCCTGTCATACTCTGGATTCTCCAACAAGTATTCCAACAATGCAATTTCTCTGTAGCATTGTTGAAGCATAACATCATCATTTACAGTCCCTACATTCATGCACAACTTGTCAGTTTGAAAACTACAAGTTTTAACAGTCTCATTTGTCGGTTCAGATACCAGCTCTTCCAGCTGATCCTCTTCTTCATTCACATGAACTTCCTCTTGTACTATAACAACAAAAGCATTAATGCTTTCTTCTTCAAAGTACTTATCTCCTGAAAGATTCTTTCCCATGTTTGTGACAGCTTCACAAGATTGCGCATCATTCCCAACACCTGTAATCACATCACAATTGTTAGCTATATAAACACAAGAGTTCACACTATCCAACTGATCTGGATTTACCCAATAACTCAAGGAATCATCAATGATCTTCTCCTCTGCTTCACCAATGGAAACCTCCTCTTCCAACTTAGCTGCTCTGAGTTCTTCCCGTCTCAACGGTACATCCACTATCTGCTCCAAGTATTCCTTTCCTCCAAGTAACAGAGTTTTTGAATCAGTCTTCTGTCCCGGTACATCTTCTTCCTGCAAAAGCAACAACGTATGATTGACACCATCCTTTCCAAACTTGTAGGTGTTTCTCTTCCCATCATGTATGGTTCCTCTGTCATATTGCCAAGGTCTTCCAAGAAATATGTGACACACGTCCATAGGCATCACATCAAAAACAATTTTATCTTTGTACTTGCCCACTTGAAATCCCACTTCACACTGTTCACTTATCAGCAGTTGATGTCCCTTTTTCAACCATGACACTTATAAGGTGTTGGATACTTCATTGTCTTCAGCTTCAATTTCTCCACTCCTTCTGTAGAAACCAAATTATCAGTTCTGCCACTATCAATGATCATCTGGCAACATTTCTCTTGGACTTTGCACACTGTCCTGAATAAAGTCTTCATTTGTGGTGGTTCAGCTATCTCCTTTGCTGGCTTAAGTAGGACTTTATTAAGTACCAAAGATTCTCCTCTTTCTGGTGTATTTACTTCTTCTGTTACTGCTGGCACCGGTGCCTCTTCCTCAGCTGGAGCAACAATTGCATTCCTCTTCTTTGTTTCTGCATTCTCTGCACACTCAAAAGCTCTATGTCCCAACTTATTACATCTGTAACATCTTATTTCTCTACCTCATCTTCCTCTAGGAAAACTCCCTCTGCCTCTTGCATCACCTCCTGTGGGTGCATGATGGGTTGAGCTATTGCTAGCTCCTTCTTTAGGTGCTATAGATCTTCCACTACCACCTTGACTTTCTTTTCCTCTGAAAGTCCCTCTTCCTTTGGCAGACTTCTTCCTCATGAGTTTTTCCTCAACTTTCAGTGCTATTTGATAAGCTTCCTCTACTGTTTTAGGAGACAGCGGACTTATCTCATCCTGAATGTCCATCCTGAGGCCATTCATATATCTAGCCACCTTCTCATCTGTGTCTTGGGCTTCTCCAGCTCTTATGCTCACCTTATAGAACTCTTCTGTGTATTCTTTTACTGTCAAAGCTCTCTGTCTAAGATTTTGCATTTGTCTAAACAATGTCTGTTGTTAATTACTGGGAAAAAATTTACCTTTTAACTTTGCTACCATTCTGCTCCAATTCTTGATTGGTTTCTTACCGAGTCTCCTCCTTTTCGCCTGCACACCATCCCACCAAAGCGCTGCATGGCCTATTAATTTGGTGACAGCAAACTTTACTTTCTTCTCATCTTCCATTTCTTCATAATCGAAGAATTTCTCCATGCTATTAATCCAGTCGATTAATTCTTCCAGATTCAGTCCTCCTTGGTATACCAGCACTAATTGGTTCCATGGCTTCGCTGTGGATGTCAACACTGATTGAAGGAACCTCATCTAAGGAGTATCCTGTACAGCTTCCTCCTCTGTAGCTTCAACTTCGGGCTCACTGACATCTCCATCATCTATGTTTCTGTATGAGGTTAACGCATCCAATCTAGCTCGCAGCTCTTCTAAGGTTTCCATTATTTCGGCATTCACAACAGGTCATCCTCTTCCACCACGTCCTCGTCCTCTTCTTCTTCCAACCCTGAAAGCCATCCTTCTCCTGCTCCTGAGATTCAATTCAATGTCAGTTGATGGCTCTGATACCACTAATGATGGCGGGGGTGCAGGCATTAGGGATAAGCCCTCTAATTTTACAGAAATCTCTTGAATTTCTGCTTCAATTTGCCTTGAACTGTCTTCATGCATATCAGTCATTAAACTGACAGCTTCATTCTTTAGAAATCATAAGCCATCAATTCTAAATGAATTATGCAGTCCTTACAAAAGGGTTTATACAACTAGTGTTATCGACGACCTTATGGATGAAGGATTTACGCCACAATTCTCATACAACAATTAAATAGAGCTTCATTATAATATAATTGTACCTTAAATTGAACCTTCCCTTTTTCCTGGTCCATAAATAACCATTTCCTTTGTAATATGCAGTGATTAAGTTCTTGTCTGATAACACCTATGCCTACCCTGAAAAAACAAAAGGTGCGGTAAGCAAAGTAAAAATTCCGTAATCATAGTGCCACTGTTGCCAGAGATCACATGAGGGAGGGTTGTTCAATACATCAGTCTACTTATGAAATGAAGCATTCTTTTCAGGCACAACATGGTGACCTTTCCTTTCGATATTTTGGTCTGAACTCACTGGCAAACAATTTCTTGAATGTGCACATCCCAACTGAAACCCAACAGCCTTAGCAGAAAGCCCTTTTTTAGTTCTCTTTGTTTTTAAAGAGTTCATCAATAGAATTATTTCACTGAGTGAATGATAGTGGATGAGACGACCCTTTGCTGTGGAAGATTCGAATATTGATCCAATCCAGAATTCGACCAAAAACCAAGGTAATGGCTACACATATAAAGCGTATCTACTACTCTATATTTGATCAAAAATAACAAGGCAATAACCATGCATGTAGGCGTATCAACACCACTTCAATTGCTGGGGAATACGTAGGTATTCAACCTGTCCCTTATGTTGTTGCCAAGAGATTTTAATACATAGTTAGATATATATATTGCATGCAATCAATAGCGCTCATGTTAAGAGCTGCGGAAATTCTCTAGCTTACAGCGACTTTCCAAATCCAATCCATATTAATTCAAACACAGTCTTAGACAAAATAATCATTCAATGACTCAATACACAGTAAAATAACTAATGAATACATGCAAGATATCATTGATTTCTTTAGAATGCCGAGATAAAGCTTCATCATAATACTTCTGGCATTGCCTCCCTCCTCAAACTTGGCGGCCAATCTATCTTTTTATTCATAATGGATAATTTTCCCTATTACAAAAGAAGACCTTTTTTTACATAGTAATTTAAGGTTTTTTTTTTTTACAACTTGTCTATCTGTGAAAAGATAGCAAGTTTTATTCATTACTTTTATGCTATTTTTAACTAACAAAAAAGATATCATGTTTTATTTTCTACCCTGTTCCTATTTTTTTAACTAGAAAATCATAGAAACAACAGGCTTTTCCCTCTGAGTCGCATGCACCTGCATCAATTGCCTAGTTCGGTACTAACCCAAATGCAGAAGGGTTTCCTCTCCGAGACCTTCCTACCAAAATAAATTAACCCTACAATTAGTAAAACAGTAAATTTAACAGGTAGTTGTAACATCACAACCACAGAGATAAAAGCTGGCTCAAAATTTTTATAAAGGAAAATAAGCACAATTTTTTATACAACATATCTCTTCTTCCTTAACCCTTCAGTCATGTTCCTTTGTCTGATGGAGTAAGTTTTGTATTTGTATGCAACAAAGTTATGTGTCTTCAACACATGATTTAATAAAGAATACGAAAACAATGCATATTTACTAGCTACAATTTTTTGTTTTTTCTTCAAACCTCTAAAAATATCTAAGGTATTGTCATTAGGGAGTTCCACATTTCGTAGTCACTATTTTCTTTGCTTTCTGACCCTTTTCTACGCACATTTAATAACTACAAATTTTTGTTTTTTATTTTACCCCTCTAAAAAATATTTGAGGTGTTGCCATTAGGGCGTTCCACATTTCGTAGTCATTATTCTCCACAGTTACACTGGTACCACTTACAGGGATTTGAGAGCACTTACTCCAAGCTCCCCCACTCCTAGGATTTTGGGAGCTAGTGGGAACACTCCAAAATCACTGGGAGCTTCAACAGGTAGTTCGGAGCTTTTCGCAAGCTTTACTGCAACAAAGTTTTTACTTTTTGGGAGCTTCACTACAATGAATAATTACAAACTTAGGTGTATTTGACACTCCAAATCATGGAACTGTGCAAAGGGAAAGGTATGTTGTTGGTTTAGATCTGGATATGAATTTGGAACTAAGAGAAACAACCCATTTATGGAATTTCATTCTATTCAAATGAAGATGAGGCCCCTGGCCAATCTTGATCTTTGTCATTTGAAAGCTATTGATTCTCCTCATATACCTAGATGGTGGATGGGATACAAAAGAATTCAAACAGATTGTTAGCTGTTGAAACGCTGATTGAAATAATGAAGGAAAAAATAAACAAGAAAGAAAAATCAAGAAAGCTTAACCAAAACCAAGACAAGAAACTGAATGGATTGGAACTGAATGGATTTGAATTCGTTATTCAATAACGATTCTCCGCACCTTACATTTCATGGGCATTGTGATTATTTTATATCATGAACCATCGTTATATAACTAATATATCGGTATAAAATTGTCAAACTAATTCGTTACATTTACCCAAAATTTACTAATTTGTTGTCAAACTAACAAACTCCACCTTGAAAACAATTTTCCTAATCCCTTGCCCATGCCCATTCATCATCTTTTCTGCAAGCCAAGAGAAGCTAAACACCACCGCAACTTCTCTACTGTTACTGGCTTTGTGAATATGTCTGCACAATTTTCTCGTGTATGGACCTTTTGAAGAGCTACTTTTCCGCCATCGATCACATGTCTCAGAAAATGATACCTTACATCAATGTGCTTGGTTCTTCTGTGATAGGCAGGATTTGTAGCCAAGTGAATAGCACTTTGATTGTCACAAAGTACATTCACTTTCTCCTGCTTTCTTCCAATTTCATCAAGCAGACCCTTTAACCAGATTGCTTCTTTACTGGCATCTGAGGCAGCTATATATTCGGCTTCAGTAGTGGACAATGCAACTGTTTCTTGAAGCTTTGACATCCAACTAATTGCTCCACCTGCAAGAGTAAAGACATAAGATGTAGTAGATCTTCTTTTATCCAAATCACCTGCATAGTCAGCATCTAGATATCCGCAGACTGATCCTTCACTACCATTAAAGACGATGCAATGGTCACTTGTGCCTCTTAGATATCAAAGCACCCATTACACTGCTTGCCAATGTTCTTTACCTGGATTTGCCATGAACCTGCTGACAACTCCAACTGCATGTGAAATGTCAGTTCTTGTAGATACCATCGGATACATTAAGTTGCCTACCGCATTTGCATATGGCACATGAGACATATACTGCTTTTCTTCATCATCTCTAGGACTTAAAACTGAAGAAAGCTTAAAATGGGAAGCTAGTGGAATATTAACAGGTTTCACATTGCTCATAGAGAACTTTTCAAGTACCTTCTCCACATACTTCTGCTGTGATAACCAAAGCTTACCATTTTTCTTGTCTCTATGTATCTCCATGCCCAAGATATGTTTTGCTGCTCCAAGATCCTTCATATCAAACGTCCTAGAGAGTTGAGCCTTTAACCTGTTGTTCTCTTCCATGCTTTTGCTTGCAATAAGCATATCGTCAACATACAAAGCTAAGATAATGAATGTGCCATTGAAACTTTTGAAGTATACACAATGATCATACTCACTTCTTACAAAGTTCTGGCTCACGATGAAGGAATCAAACTTCTTGTACCATTGTCTGGGAGATTGCCTCAGACCATACAATGATTTCCTGAGCTTGCAAACTAATCTTCTGCTGCGACCTCGTACAAAACCTTTCGGTTGTTCCATATATATCTCTTCGTTAAAATCACCATGTAGAAAAGGTGTTTTAACATCTAACTGTTCTAACTCAAGATTAAGCAACGCAGTTAGTGCTAACACAATACGAATAGAAACAAGTTTTACAACTGGAGAAAAAATCTCATGAAAGTCTATACCTTCAACCTGAGAATACCCTTTTGCTACTAGTCTCGCCTTATACCTTTCGATACTTCCATCAACTTTTCGTTTCAGCTTGAAGAAGACCCATTTGCATCCAACAACACTTCTCCTTTCAAGAAGCTCTACAATATCCCAGGTATTGTTTTTGGCTAAGGAGTCCATTTCTTCTTCCATAGCCACTTTCCATTTTTCGCTATCTGTATCATCTACTGCTTCCTGATAACAAGATGGTTCCCCATCTTTAGTAATCAAAGCAAAAGACGAAGCAGAATCTTCATACCTTTTTGGAATTTTCCTTTCCCTTGTAGACCTTCTTAGAGAAACTGGTTGCTGAACTGGTTCAGAAACTTGCACTGGTTCAGAAGTTTCAACGGCTTCCTTTGTGTCTTCAGCACCTTTTTCTCCAAAGGTTTCTCCTTCCTTCTAGCTGTCACCGAAAAGTCTAGCCTCCAACTGAACTCGTTGATTTGGCGACACCTGTTCCTGTTCAATTCTTTCAACGGTTGATTTTAAAAGAGAGGATTCATCAAATGTTACATCTCTACTAATGACTATTTTCGCAATGTAGGATCCCACAACCTATATCCTTTCACTGCATAGTCATACCCAACAAAGACGTAACATTTTGACTTTGGATCTAATTTTGAACGCTGATTTTTTGGAATGAGAGAATAAGCATCACAGCCAAATATTCTCAAATGTGAATAGTCACAAGACTGACCCGTCCAAACTTCTTCAAGAATTTTACAATCAATTGCTACTGAAGGTGATCTGTTAACTAAATAACAAGCAGTAGATATTGCTTCTGCCCACAACTCCTTTTGCAAGTTAGCATTGCTAATCATGCTTCTGGCTCTTTCCATAAGAGTCCGATTCATACGCTCAGCAACACCATTTTGCTGAGGAGTATAAACAGCAGTTTTGTGTCTAACAATTCCCTCGTCCTTACAATATTGTTCAAATTCACCTGAGGTGAACTTACCACCATTGTCAGTTCTTAAGCATTTAATAGATTTGCTTGTTCTTTTCTCTACCATTACTTTAAATTGTTTAAAGATATTTAACACATCAGCTTTCCTTTTTAGCATATAGATCCAAACTTTCTGGGAGTAATCATCAATAAATGTTAAAAAATACAATGCACCTCCATATGACATAACAGGGGAAGGCCCCCACAGATCAAAATGAATGTAGTCTAAAACATCTTTACTATTATGATTTCCAACTTTAGACCTCTGTTTACACTGTTTGCCATACACACAATGTTTACAGAAATCTAAATTCAAGGATTTCAGACCTCGAAGAGATTTACACTTCATCAATATCTGAAGACCTTTCTCGCTCATATGACCCAATTGTTGATGCCATAGATGAGTGCCTGCTTCTTCCTTTTCTGACGCAACCGCTGCTTCACCGATCTGAGTACTTCCTTTCAACCTGTAAAGATTTCTGACCTTTTTTGCCTTCATAACCACAAGTGATCCTTTGAAGACTTTCAAGACGCCATCCTGACCTGTAAACTTATATCCATCTGAATCCAAAGCTCCCAAAGAAATCAAATTATTCTTTAAATCAGGTACATGTCTAACACTAGTTAATGTTCTAACTGTGTTATCATACATCTTAATCCTGATATCTCCCATCCCAATAGTCTGACATGACATATTGTTACCCATAAACACAGAACTACCGTTTACATTTTCATATGAGGTAAACCAGTTTCTATGTGGGCACATGTTGATGCGAAGCACCAGAGTCTAACAGCCAGCTATCTAAACCCTGAGAGATATTACATTCAGGTGAAGTTTCATCTATCATACACAATTCTTCAGCAGATAAAACTTCGTCTATCATACCTGAACTGACCTGATTCGCTTCATTCTTCAGATTTTTAGATTCCTTTCGTTTCCAACAGTCCTTCTTCAAGTGTCCAAATTTATTGCAGTTCCAACATTTCACCTTACACTTCTTTCCTTCCGATTTCGATCTGGAAGTTCCCCTTCGTTTTTCTCCTCTTTCCTTTGAGCGTCCTCTAGCGACCATGGCTTTTGATGCAGCTATTTCAGTGCTGGATTTTCTTCATACTTCTTCAGACAGAAGGGCTCCCACGACTGATTCAAACTTCAAATAATCAGCAGAGCTGAAGCTGATTGAAGTTACGAAGTGATCCCATGATTCAGGCAGAGAACACAGCAAGGTTATGGCTTTATCTTCTTTCTGTATTTTGAATTCCATATATGTTAATTGAGATATTAGTGTATTAAAAACATTCAAATGTTCTGCAACGTTTGAACCTTCTTTCATTCGAAGACTGTATAACTCTCTTTTCAGATAAATTCAGTTGGTCAATGACTTTGTCATATAGAGATTTTCAAGTTTCTCCCACAATCCTGACGCCGTAGTCTCTTCAACAATGTTGAAGAGAACTTCATCCGCTAGCCATAGCCGGATGGTACTGAGAGCTTGGGCATCCAAGTCCTCCCAGTCTGAAGTAGTCATGGTTGCAGGTTTTTTAGTCGCCCCATCCAATGCTTTGTGCAACCCTTGTTGCACAAGCAGATCCCTAACCTTCAGTTTCCAAAGAGCAAAATTGCTCTTTCCGGTGAATTTCTCCACCTCGAATTTCGCATTCGACATCTTGGCCATTTTTTCTTTCCTAGGGTTTCAGACTTTCTAGGGTTTTATATTTCCTTATTTCTCCAAATAGAAAGAACCCTTAAAAAAAAATTCCTTTCCTTAAAAAAAAACTGTCTTCTTTTCCTTCTTATTTCACTCACACATTCCTTTACTTTCACAGTTTTTAAAATTTCTGAGATAAAACAGCTTTAAAATTTTCTGAGACAAAAAACTATTCTTGTTTCCCGACTTTCTCACATTCACCACTTAATTAAGAATTTCTGAGACAAAATAAAATAAAATACCCGGATGAGGCTCTGGCAGCAGAAGGCAGAGTGTATTCTTCAGCACGCACTTCCTCTCTAGTTTTATCAGGCAGCACGCAGGCAGGCACCCCTCCTCGATTTCATGCACAGTCAATTGGTGGCAGCTTCTCAAGCAGCACGCAAACAGGGACATTCCAGTCAAAGCACCACGCTTAAAAAACAGTTCTTCTTTCCAACGCACACGCAACACGCAAGAAGGCACACTCCAGCCAACGGTTCTTCTTTTCTTCTTTCCAACACACAGGTAGCACGCATGCAGGGACACTCCAGCCATAGCACCGCGCTTAAAAAAAAACAGTTCTTCTTACGGCTTATGCTCCATCCACACGCACAGCTAGGTTCAACGCACACACAGTCTGTTTGCACGTAGAGGCAACAATAGACAACATATGCTCTTCACGCGTTCACACTCCGGACAGTCTGTTTGCACGCATAGGCAACATAAACAGCACATCAGGGTCTTCAGCCCCTCTTTCCTTCAATGCAGGCCCGCACAGCCTTCCCGGCAGCCCTCACAGTCTTTCACGCAGCCTCCGCGTTCTTGCATGCCCAGGTTCACCGCCCTTGGGGCTCCAATACCAATTGTAGAGAAAGACAGCAGATAAAACAATGAAAGAAGAAGAACCCATAAAGCCCAAGATATAAATGAAAGTGATTCTCCGCTCTGATCTTTATTCATGTGTATTACATTGTTTTTATATTATGCCTATCTATCATAGAGATGTAACCCCCTAATTACAATTCAGTTAAAGAAAAACCTAACTAATTTGTTGTCAATACTAACATATCTTTGTGATAACTTCTGCTGTCTCTTTAAAATCAACGCATCTCGTAATATTTGATTTCGCTAGAAATGAATCTAGAAGCTGAATGCCAATGTTATAACCCTTGCAACGGAATGCATCTACAAAAATAAGTAAGCTTAGGATTCCATAAATTAATACATTTCCACGCAGATGCTTACAAACAGCATAAAACAAACCTGAAAGCCTCATTGAGTCAATTTATATGAAGTGCGTCAACAGAAGAAAAGGAACATAGTAACAAGTAACACCAAACAAATATTACGGATATAAATGCATAATCAAGCCCATGCAGGTGCTAAAACTACAAAAAATTAATAATGAAACAACAGGAAGGAAGGTCATGAGTGATGGGAAGCCAATGGCTATGCCTAGAATGATTATACATTAAGAATATAGGATTTCCGATGCTAGAATCCGTGCATGCAATCGATTCAAACTATCTCATTATTATTGTGGAGAATAAAATTCATCAATTGCACTACCTCTTTGTTCCTTGTTAGTAGAAAATTATCATCTGTATAATATTTTTTTTCACCTTAAGTGATACAGCTTATTTTACGAGTTAGTTCTTAGTCACGTCAATTTCTCCTTTCCAGAACAAAAGAAATCAAAGATTGAATAGTTTCGAACAGCAAAAGCGAAGAACAACAAACAATATCATATTGGAAATAAATGCACAATCGAGTTGGTGTAGCTGCCAAAATCACAAAAAATGAATAAGCCAATGGAGTGAAGGACACCATAGGAATTCCATGAATGATGGAAAGCCGATGACTATGCATCGAATTATTAGTTTAAATAGAGAAGATTTCCCATGCCAGCATCCCTGCATAAAATCCAATAAAGCTCGGTCTCATTCTCAATGTGGGTAATAGAATTGATCAGTTACTCTAAATCTTTGTTCATTGCCATGTAGATTATTATCATTGGAATTATATCGTTACTCAGCTTAAAGGGATGTATCTTCTTTTACTATTTAGTTCTTAGCGTGTCAAATGTTGCTCCCAATATCACAAGAAATTGATAGCATAATAGTTTGGGAACATTTCAAGTAGATTTATCGGTAATTCACACATTTTTCTTGGAAAGAAATCTCTAAATGGCTAAAACTTATCTATGAAACAGATGCATTCTATGGGCAGGTCACCAAAACAACAGACCCTTTGCCGTCACCTCATGGATGTCCGTAGCAATTCCAGGAGTCGAAAGGCTCTTGGGCGTCCGAGGTTAAAAGATATGTCGCTCTTCTCAAAGGCTCTGGCTGCCAAGGGTGCCTCTCAACTCTCGATGGAGCAATGATTATGGGAAAGAGTTATTCTTTTAAAATATATCAATCCCACTCCCCTTCTAAATCGGGTATGGAATCCAATAAAACCACATCATCATTGCTTTATTTTTTTGAAAGTCCTAGTGAAGGCAATGCTAGTTATCACCGATAATCTTTGTTGGCAAGGAGGGAATGGGGAAGTATCAACAGGGATCAACAGGGACCATTGGGTGGGCTGTGGAATCAATTTCCACTTGTCGGAGCCTCTTCTTCAATTTCTCAATATGAGAGTTGTCTTTACCTTAGCCGTTATTTCTCTCAAAGAAAATTTTCTTGGGCCGTAACTTTCACATACTAGTCATGTTTTGGAGCTGCCAGCAGTCTTCACAAATGTATGGAACCTCTTTCTTCAATATCTCTCTTCTTCTAACATAATGCTCAATGATAAACCACATGATCTCTTATGGTCCAGAAATCAATCGGGCACATCCAACGCCCCAAAAGAAGGCCATAAATTTCTGAGCTAGGATCTCCACCCTAAACAAGGCCACTGGTGGGCGAAAATGACGAAAGTAAAGCGTCAAGCAAAATCTCGTCTTTTTATCTGACCACTTATTCAGTATAAGGCTCCTACTTGGGGACAATTTCCAAAAAAATATATTTCGATGGTCCAAGTAGATGATCTCTCTATTTTCAAGACCAAATATCTATACAACATCTCCTTTTGGACTGCTCTTTCACACAACAGGTATGGGCTGAAATCAAGAAGGTAGTGGGACCATCTTTGGTTTGGGTACAGCACTCTCTTGAAAATCACTTAGCCAACTGGTTTTCCCATAAAAAATTCAAAATAATTTGTTCAACCGTTTTTTAAGGGTTCGGCATCTATGCATGTAATCTCTTTTTCCTTGGAATAAAGAGAGTTGCATTCAATGTGGTGCAGTGCAAATATCTACCACTTCAAATCAAAACCAATTGGGACCAGTGCATTATGACACCTGGTCAATTTTTTCATAGAAGGCAACATGAAAAATTCAGTTGGCGATTTTATTATTTAAATTATAACAATAGTCTTTTCTCAAATACAATAAAGACTATGCTACCTTGGGGATAACTTGCTGCATTTCCTAGACAGAAGGGAACTTGTTGTCTTTCTTACCCTAATTAAAAGATTCAAACAGATTCCTTCTTAACTGCAGATAGTTTTGTTCTTTCTTCAGCTTCATCGATGTCCTTCTGACATCTATTTTACCATTCCTGCATTTTGTCAGCATCAGCGATCTTTAATAAAACTCAAATTCTTCCCGTGAAAACTAAATCCAATGGGTGTCAATGATTTATAACTATGTATAACTCAGTAGTGTCAAACCTACTGTAGAATGCTTATTATCATTTTTAGAGAAGTCCACAAAAACAATCCTATCTTCCCATGTCATTTTTCTAGATATGATATGATGATAGCATATATTTTATGATCCAGTTCATCTTGAGAATGAACCTCCCTGTCAAAATTAAATTCAATTCCGAAGAATCTAAAGAGTTGCTTCTACAAATAACCTGCATATTTTACGTCCCTATCATTAACAATAGATTTGGGTTAACCCAACCTTATAAATATTTCTATTTCCAGTACAATGATGCCATGTCAATATATGAAGGCCATGAGAGGATATTTGGGTCTATGAAAGCACGGTGCCATTAGAGTTCCCACCGGAATTCAAATCCTCAAAAAAAGTGGTTGGTGCACTTTAGCAAGGGGCACATTTTTTTTGTTGAGTCAACATCTACATGAGGCTGGGTGTACACCCAAAAAACGTAAAGAGAATCCCACCTCATAGTAGACATCATTTTCTCATCACAAGTAACAAGGAAGCATCATTCCAAAAAAATCTACAATGAACAAAATAGTTGACTTCATTAGCCAATTATCCATTTAACGATATATGCATATTAATATATCATGTTGATGCTGCAATTGACAGTCACAACATTTTTGCCACATTGTTTAATTCAGTTTGGAGCCACATATTCAGTCACAATCATGTTTTAAGTTAATTAGTCATCTGATCACCTTAATTATTGAGGATGTTAGGTAAAAGAATTGTAACTTCTCTGATGTGCCTATTTTTCTTCATGGAGCAAAAGTATTTTCCCATATATCAAAGAGAGGGACTTGTAGATTTGTATTGGGTGAGATTCAAGCCTTAAATTACTCAAAGTTGTTTGACACTCTTATCATATTGTTATCATTTAGCTTTATATTTTGGTGAAGGACACTCTTATCATATTGTTATCATTTGGCTTTATATTTTGGTGAAGGCCAATGCTATTGATCAACAGATGTGACACAATATTCTAAGCTATGGCATACAATGGTCAAAGAAAATTTGTAGTAGCCAAAATTGATTATCAACAAGAAGAAAGTGTTTTGCAACTTTCTATTGCCACCACGACAACCTTGCCTAGCAGCAAGAGTTTATTATAACTTATGCTATGCCATGTCCAAATGAGTTTATTACCCGAGTAGATGTCCCTCCTATTGGAATTTGGTACTTTAATGATTTTACTAATTAAAAAATTTGATCTGATGGACTAAATTTAAAGATGCTAGTATATCAATAGTTAAAATTCACATTACTAACTTCATTGCATATCTAAATCACATTTTTAAACTATACTTCAATTATTAAAAAAAAAAATGATTAAAAATTTACTATACTATTTATTAATTAACACCTAAAGACTGTAATGATATAGAAAATGAATCAAATTTCAACATTAGAAATAAAATTTTCTATGCCACTAATTAATAGCCACTTCTCATCATTAATGATGAATAAAAAAGGACACGGTGCTACACTTATGGAAAGTACTTCCTCCTCCCTAGTTGTTACCAACTTGGCATTCAACCTTTTGGAATTCTTTCTTTAGCATTAAAAACAAATTCCAAAAAATCACATCCTCACACATTACAAAATAAAATCAATGGGGCATTGCAACCTGGCACCTCATTTTCCTATTCGCCATAGATAAAATACAAGAAAATTAGGTTTTCACAAATAAACATAATAAAATCGAAGAAGATGACATTAAAAATATGTAGGGAAATACCCATGACCTAGTGTCGTTGCTGGGTTTGCCAAATGGCTTTGACTAGTATTTCTTAGATCAATATTATTAATTACTCATAGTTCTTCTTGCAAGGAACTATTTTGATAATCCCATGATAATACCATTTCATCTTCTTGTAACATGAATGTTATTATGTGAGTTTTTGTGAGATTTCTTTTACTAAAGACCATTATAAGTGAGGACATTACCAAATTTGAATTCAATTCAGTACTGAAAAGATTTGATTACCTAAAATTCAATACTAAAGAAATATACATATTACAATTATTTAAATATATATTTTAACCAAGAAATAAATTGAGCTAACTTTTAAAACTATTATAAATTATATAATATG
>APFE030869099.1:105112-118326 GCA_000404065.3 Pinus taeda | reverse complement strand
TGTTTTATACTTTAATTTTGTTTCTTTTTTCTAACATTTTTATGATTGATTGATTTATTTATTTATTTTATGTTCCTTTTATTTACATTTTGCTACTTTTTTTTAGTTTTTCTTTAATTGTTTTTATTTTTAATTTTATGTTTTCATTATTTTTTAGAAATTTTAATTATTTTCAGAGTCATATAAAATCTTTTATACCATTATTTCAAAATGCTGAAAATTTATCCTAAGAAAAAAATTGTTTTTCTAGCATCAACAATTTTCATTTTGAAGGTGTTTTTTGCACAATTTTTACACATAAAAAAATCAGTTTTACTGTTATTTTTTAAAAATGTTGAAAGTTGACGCTAAAAAAAAAGTCTTCATTCCAATATCATCACTCTTCATTTTTAGAGTGTTTTTGCACAAAAATTTATATTTCACTCCCATTTTTGAATTGATCAAAATTGACCAAAAAAAAACCATCATTTTAGTATACACACTTTTCATTTTTAGCATTGTTTTCATGTTTTTTTCGGCTTTTTTGAGGAGAGTTCCTATTTTGAATTTATAGTTCCCTTTTCAAAGTTTACATTATTACGACTCCTCTAGCCCAGAATTTTCTCTCTCTATGTTGTCTTATGATCCTACACATGAAGAATAATAATAATAATAATAATAATTTTAAGCAAAGTTATAATTTAGTAATATTTATGATTTTAAATCTTTTCATTGTAAAATGCACAATGACTAAGTGTCCTGATTCCTTTATCTTTTTACCACCAATTTAATTATATGTCTACACAAGTCATAATTTTGATATAGTGAAGGTCCCTTATGTGAAAGTATGATGAAAAAATATCAAGAATTCTACTCTAGCATGATATGAGAATTAGCACTAGTAAGAAAAAGTTATAATATTTAAATTAAAAAAATATCACTTACAATAATTCCATATTTAAAAGATATTCGGGAGAGAGTGATTTAATACCAATATCTCCTAATTAATCTTAATTGCAAGTTTATTGCAAGTTTAATTAGTGGCATAATATTCAGAAAATGATAAATAAATAGAAAGTGGAGAAATTGCTACGTACTCGAAAACTTTTCTAAATCAATCTATCTTTGACCATCAAATAACAAAAAATGTTATCTTATATACTCTTTTTAGCTCCAACCTTTATAGAGAATTATGGAAATAAAAAAAAAAAATTCGAAAAGTGTTTTATTGAAGAATTATGGAAAAATAAATAAAATCGAAAGTGTTTTATTGCAATGATAGACATGTTTGTTTCAAAATTGGAAAGTAAACTATATATAAAAAAACGTTGAGGATGTGTTTAATCATGATCTTACCTTTTAATTCTAAAATTAAGCTCCCTTAAAGGTTGAAACAACTCTAAATTATTCTGATAGTCCAAAGACAAGCTCCCTTAAACGTTTGAAACAAATCTAAATTAACATTCACTGGTTTTCCATTAAAGCATCAGACGCTATTCGAAACATCCACTGAATCATCAGGTGCGAACAGAAGCAAAAGACAGTTCTTTTATCTGAGAATTTGGAAAATATAAACGAATGACGGTTCTTTTATTAGAGAATTTGGAAAATATTTTTGACCATTGCTATTAGATCATTCTCCCAACACTATGGTCGAGGGAGAGACTAAGTAGCTGATGAGGCAGAAAGCGTCAATAGTGCTGAACCTATTTCCCGACAAGGAAAAGATGCTACGATGGGTAATACCAGTGAAACACAATATTATTAGAATACTGTAGAATTGTCACATGGAACTTGGAAAATTAGAGCGCCTTTTCCGAGTGTATATGAAAAAGATGTTTTAGTTTTGATTAATCATGTAAAGAGATTATCATGCTCGAAAAACAAGTAAAGAGATATGGTATATTATTATTATTATTCAATTAAAACTGGGAAAAAAAGTCTATTATTGAAGTTTTGTTAATTAAACTATAAAAAATATTTCTTAACATTTATTTTTGTTCATTATACGCCTTTTATATATATATATAATATATATATATATAAATATATTTATAAAAGAGGCGGAAATGCAATTATTATTTTAAAGTTTAAGATATTAGTTGACTAATAATAATATATTTTGAAATTTAAAAAATAAAATTATTATATATATATATATATAATATAAATTAATATAATAAAATATATTTAAAATAATAAAATTTAATTGTTTATAAAACAAATATTTTTTTCCACAAACATCTTAAATTAAAAATTTTAAAGTAAAATTGAGATGTGTGGAACAATTAAACCCAAATAATACTTAATGATAAAATATTCATATTAGTAAGAACTAAATTTTATCTTTCAAAATCAAAATGGAAAGAATATATGAATATAGTGAAACGGAATCTAATTAAGTTTAAAAATAGAAAACAATTAAAATTAAATTCAATAACCATATTTCTATATAATTAAAGAAAACAAACTTCTATGTTATATATTATAATACTTTTGATTTATTAACATTAAAGAAAATTATAAAAATAACAAATAATAAGTAATACAGGTGAAATCTTGTTTATGGGTTTTGAAATGATGGTAAATTGATGTATTATTAAAGTATTTATTGTTCAATGGTCACTAAGTAGCTAGTTCAAATCCCCTTTACTGAACTAAAATAATAATAATAGTAATTTATAGTCATAAATAAAATCGAAAGTATTATAAAAATAATTTAATATAAATCATAAACAAAATAGTTTTTTTAAATATTTGTTGAAGATTAAATCTGTAAAATCTATCTCAATAACTATGAATAATAAATTTAAAAATTTTTAAGTTCTATTCTAAAATAAATAAGTCAATCCAAAAACTCTATTGTGAAAAATTTAATGAATAGATATAATTTAAAATAATATTTACAGTTAAAAAATAATACTATTAAAAATAAACTAAATATTTGAGCAAATTTTTATTATAACAATTTTATATTAACAATTATAATAATGGTTAATAATTTTATTGAACTAAATTCATCATATTATATTTTAATAGAAATAAATTATGCGTAAGGAATAATTTAAAAATGATGAGAGTATCTCTGTCAAATATTTGAGCAAATTTTTATTATAACAATTTTATATTAACAATTATAATAATGGTTGATAATTTTATTGAACTAAATTCATCATATTATATTTTAATAGAAATAAATTATGCAGAAGGAATAATTTAAAAATGATCAGAGTATCTCTGTCTCAAAACTATAGATATAAAGTTGATTTAATATAAGTCCAACTTAAATTTATTAAATAAAGATTAATAAAGTTGTAAATATTAATATAATATAAACTAGTGCTAGTAAAAATACTTGACTATCATTAAATCTGTCTTTAAAAAAATATTATTTTGAAATCGTAATCTTAGAAAAACCCCAAATATATCCGTTCCTCCAACCATCACGTTGTAATCAAGTCATATTATTGGTGTCTCCTCCTTTAAAAGTGATAGATTGTCGTGAAGCGATGGACAATACGTTGTTTGAAAGGTCCAACCTGTAATTTTCTCCGCCATTATGCGCTGGTTAGCAATATTGAATATGCCAATGATCTTATGTCTGCCTTAAAAATATGCTTAACCTTTCAATACCTACCTTCACGCTGAACTAGTATCAAAAGTTTAACAAGGGAAGCGCATTTCCCATGCAGAGCGCCGAATCGAGTTGGCGGGTATTAGGTTTCCTTTCTAGTATGGAACCTTGACTAAGGCCGAACGCTTTAAGAAAATAATCATATATAATAGCCTTCGGCCATACTGTCACTATAAATTATGAGAGGTAGTAATGAAGTTTGATTTTCTAGTCTCCCATAAATTAAGACTAAGACCAGCAGTTACCCATTTACCATGTGTTAAAAAAAATAATAAAGGTAAAAATTATCCTCTTAAATTTTAAAAATTATGCTCCTAAAATTAATATGGGAGCTTAAATTTATTTATAACTTATTTGGGAGGAGGATTAACGAATGAAACAAAATAAATTATCCCATAATGATTGATGCCAAGAACAGTTACGATCAGTATGAAACATCCATTCGGCGTCATATATATATATATATATATAGATTAACAGTCTGAGTTCTTCAAAATTAGTTACCGACTAAACATCTACAAAAGCAAAAGGGAGAAAAAGAGAGATACGGGACTAGGGGATTCACAATAGGCGGTCTGTTGTTCTTTCCGAGGAATAAAGGCAATGGAGATAGAGGCAGGTGGAATTACATTAATTTGAGTTTCATATCTATATCGAGAGCAAAAGCCAGCGTTAGTGATTCATTAGTTAATCAAGTTTCATGCTACTGGGCATTGGGGTCATGGGCTATGATTAATCGAAATGGGCAGTGCTTGAGAATGCTCCAAACAATTCCTCTTGAATAAGATGTGAGAAGTTTGTGTCGGGTAAGAGCGATACGAATGCTCTTTGCGAGCAGGCTATTTCACAACTGTGTGCTACGCAGCTAATACATCCAATGGCGCGAAATATTTCACCCAGTTTTATTCCTAGAAAGTCTCTGCGAACAAAGGTAAGTATATTCTTAAGTTTCCTAAAAATATTTATTTATTTGTGATGTTTTTTGCGCAAATGAGGTATGTGCGTTAATTAGTTTAACTCTTGGAAATATTTTTCATATGTGAGTTACTTTGTTTAACTCTGATCTGTCACAATTACTTAAGAACGAATAAGATTTAAGTAATTAAATTCTTCGAAATATTTCATGCGTTTGAATTTGAGTTAATGAGTTTTTTTTAATAAAAATTTCATTATATTTTATCAAGGAAAGTATATTACTTGAGTGAATGAAAAGGTGCATGGTAGAAAGTAAGTTAAGGATGTTGCTTTTTAGCGGAACAAATCGTCATATGATTTTTTTTTTTTTTTTTTTTAAACGTAAAGAGAGAAAATAAATTAGTTCTTAAAAAAAATAAGTTAGTTTATAAAAATGATTATGTGGATTATTTTTTTGGAGATATTAGTATAATTTTTGTAGATTCTTAATAGTAATATGTGCACAATAATTATATATATTATATTGGAATTCTTGAAATAAATTTCTATGTTTATTCTTTAAAAGAAAATATTAATTGCATGCATCATCGTATTATACTTTGAAGTGAAATGTCTTTGCATGCATTTTCAAATTCTTTGAAAAGATAAAGTTAATTAGATTATTTTTTTTGGAAAGATTTTGATGAATCTGTATGCATATATTACCTATGTTGATTATTTAAAGACTACAAGCATTTGAGTGTAGAAAATATTGCATAGGAGTTTTGTTCGTAAATTGATGAAAGAAAAAGATTGCTTTTAAAAGGTTCATCTCGATCTTGTTCATACAAAAACAACAACCCATGCTTGTTACTTGAAAATTTTATGTGCATTGAAGTAAGGGTCATTGTGTTACAAAAAAAACATGTTTTATGCACAAAATGGTAGTAATTTTGATATAGAAAATATCTTTTTTGTGTGTAGATAAAAAGTTTATTTTCTTAATTTTCTTTGTTGACTTAAGGGGGCCTTACCCAGGTTCAGAGTAACAAAACCCTAATTGCTGGCCCTTTCGGCAACAACATGCATAGCGTAGACTGCAGTCTCATCCGAAACAGTATTGTGGGATGATAGAACGAGGTTTCTGCATCCAGAGACTCTGTGATGTGTATTCCAATTTCCTTTTGGCTCAGATCGATCTAGACCTTCCTATGGTCCCCTATTGCAATTCTATCCAAATGACTAGCAGACTTTCACGAAGGTTTACGATCACACTTGTCAGACCTAAAAGAAGTAGACATACAACTCTCGCTCAGTCATTAAGAATCCTATATATGCCTTCACGCAGATCTTTCCATTTCGAAGAGTTATATGATGAGATATATCTAATGTCTTCACAAAAACAATCCATTATATTTTTAATGCAAGAATATTAAATATTTAATAGATACGTGTAGAGAATACAATTTATTTCATAGGAAACAGATCATTAAGAAATAATGCATAAGCTTAAATAAAATTAAGAACAAGATATAGAAGTAATAGATTCAACCCAAAATCAATCTTTATTAGATTCAACATTAAATTTACAGACTCTTCCACCATGCACACCTAGCTGTAGAAGCTCGCATCCTCAACTGTAGACTTGCCAAGGTCTCCGTGCACTCAACTATAGGAGCCTTAAGCTTTGGCCTAGGTGTAGGAAAGCAAAGCTTTCTTGCCTTAATACTTTTCCTTTATACTAGTTCTTCACAAAAAGTTATTATTCCATACTCACTATGACTCAAATATTCATTGCTTTTCTATTACAATACCATGGTCCGTGACCTATGGGGAAGTCTCAAAACCATCCTATCACTTACCCATACAATGGGCTAAACCACCTTTGACTCTTACTTAGCTGCATGCTTTGCTTTCCCATTTTGCAAAGAAATTACATTCTTTACAAAATTCTTGACCAAAACTGGTTAAACTAACCAAAAATTGACCCTAGGGACCCTATCCCAACAACCCCCCAACACAAATATGGTGACTCACCCTCGAGTCACTCTATTCGCTTTTGTACATTATTGCGGAGCTCACTGAAATCCTGCTTCAATGCTTCCATCTTTGCGATGACATGGACTGCAACCAACTTCACATCTTTGACCTAATTTTCTATAGTTGGTCCCTCTACTGCAAGCTGCATGGTCCTATGAGTTTGCTATAGAGATTTCAATTTTGCCTGAATAGTCTAGGAAATTTGGCTGACCTCTTCTGTCCAAGGTTGAAGCTAAGCCTTTAACATTGATTCCTTTTTGTGAATCTTATACTTGTGCCTCTAATAGTTTCCCTTCCTGCAGGTGCACGAAATGCTAGACTAGTGCTAATATGATTGTAGTCACCTAGCTCTCATCATATTTCTGTTGGGCCTCTCTGATTTCTATACATAACCTCTGCAAGTTTGGGTCCTCCTCCAAATTGTCACATAACTCCATGGCGTTGTTAAAAAGGAAGTTGCAAGCTTTGACTGCATTGTCAAGAGTAATCATGTGCTCCTTTATAGCTGCGATGCACTGCTCCTTGACCTTTGGTGAAGTATTCTGCTGCAGCTTCAGTTGTAATTCTGATATCTTCATTTGGAAGTTAAATTTGACTCTGCCTATCTCATCTTTTGATTCTCAGACTGTAGTAGTCAATTTCCTAATCTTCGTTGTAGCTACAGTGTCTTCCAAAATATGTAATTCTAGAATGGAATTACATGCCTGTGTAATAGTTGCTTCTAGGCTCTGACTCCTTTCTTCTGGAACTTCCTTTCCTTTTAGGGCTTGATCCTTCTTAACGAATATTTGTTCATTATTTACGTTAACGTCACTAATTACTTTAAGTGCTCTCTAATTGAAAGCTCGTCCAAGACCCCCTAATGAATTACGTGGAGGATATGAAGTGGCAACACAACCAAGTTTACCCCTATGTCTTTGATCATTCCCACTAGAGCTTGATCTTCTTGTGTTTCCACATGGACTAATCCTTTTGGTAAGGAGATGACTCTAAGGTACAGAGTCCTTTTTGTTTCCAATATGTGCTCACTCCCTTACGCTAGGCTGACTTGGACCCTGCTCTCTTTCCCTACACTCGCTTGAATCCTACCCATTTGAATTTGGAGCTCATGCAGAGCCTTTTAGATTCTCCCTAGCATCTTCAGGGACAGATGTTCAAAATGTTGCCACAACTCTATTGTGGTGTCCCTAAATTTACCCCCAAACTCATCGAGGTCCTGTTTTGTGAGGATCTCGATTCATTTTCCAAGCAAGAAGGGGAATTGGGTCAACGTGTGTTTGCTTGTGTTATTTTTGCTTCTTCCTTGGCCCCACAATTGTCTACTTAATGCGCTTCTCAATGTGAGGATAGTGCTCTGCCCCTCCCCTCTATCTCCAAACCACTGTTCCTCAGTATGCTAGGAAGTCAATGCTTTGACTTCCTCTGTGTTGGTGCACTCTTTTTGAGTAGTTTCCTTAGCAACAACTTCTTTCTTTATTTGATGGGCTAGCGCCCATGCTACTACCTTTGATGCATATTTTCCTTAAACTTTGTGAAGGCCCTTAACTACTTAAACAAGGTTGGAGACAACCTTGGCTGCTCACTTATGACTATGTGGAGGTCCATCTCAACGAGTATAAAAAAAACCTAAATCCATTATTCACTCTAGATCCTTCGTCGAACATAGCGAAGCGAACTTCACTACCTCCAGTAAATATTCTTTATGTGGATGAAACTAACTATCCTTAGGCAATTTCCATTCCACTAATGAAACTAGCAACAAGATCTAGGTAAAGTGAAATTCCTTGCTCTCCTCTTGTGCTTCGCGATAGATCATTAGAAATTCTTTACATAACTTTTGTGCCCAGTTGTACTACACCCCCTTCACCCATCGTTCAACCAACAGAACTACTGGCACCAGAACTTCATCCACACGACATTTCTTCATTCTCTTTTTGATTAAATCCTAGGCAACAAATTGCGTTACCTGGTCTTCAATTGAGCCGATATAATATCCACGTGATTTCTTTTATCAGCCCAAACTCTGCCTTCATTTTATCCGCAAGCTCCTTTTCTCTATTTTTCCCTCCAAAATCCTTGGGAGGGTATGCCCCTTTATCGGGCAGCTTCGTAATTCTATGAATGAAAATATTAGTTATAGCGATGGGTTAAGTGAGCCATAAGCACCCATCATGGACCACCACAAGTAGCTAGTGCAAAAAAACATTGTTGATGATCTACCAGTGGAAGGGTGCTATGCAGAACATATGTAGTAATCCGGCTTGCTCGACACCTTTGATCCATTTCATGGGTTCTAGTCTTGTGACCCTAGTTTCTTCATAGAAAATCTTCGTCATGTACTTATTGGTAGCTAGGTGAGGGAATTTATCATGGTTGGTGAGATCTCAATCCTCCATCTTCAGCACCAGAATGCGCACTCAGAGTGTGCCTTCAAAAACTACCTCCTTTGGGAACAAGGGTGTAGATATCGTGAATTTACCCAAACCTCGGTCCTTAGGTACCTTGGCTTTCCCTTTCTGTGGAGGGATATATGCTAGGAGCCATGTGATAGGCCCACCCTCCTCAACATCTAACTCCTCAACTCCATCGTGGAGTTCCTCTACCTCCTAATCCACTATTTTCTCTAGTTGCTTTGCCTTGTCCTTCATTTCTTTCTGTCGAACATCTGGGTTCTTCCTCGGTGACTACCTCATCGGTAAACTACTCTTATGCTTCTCCTTAGCAACTAATTGCTTCGTCCTAGCCAACCTCTGTACCATAGGGACTGAGGACGTAACTTCCATGGACAGAGCTTCAGGGCCTCTTGCTTGAGAAATGGTAGCTTCAAAACTGAATGGCACAGACATTTTTTCAAGGATGATATTTTGGTTGTAGTCACATAAGGTGGCAAATATTGGGCTTGAAGCTAAATCCTCCCAAAAATATTGACTTATATTGTAGGAACAAGGGATCTCATACACAATTGACTGAATACAAAGTGTTCTTCGGTAGACCTACCCTGACTTATAGGTGATTTTGAATTCAAATCTTACCATTCCCTCCATTTTTGGATCATAAATGCATATTTGGCAGTAGATCTCCAAAGATTTTCATCATAAATGCCACCTACCCACTCCTAACGGGATTTTCTCTATCCAATCATGAATAGTTACTTTAAAAACTACTTTTATACTTTGTTGCATGACACCATCCCTTGTGGCACAGCTCACCCATCACATCTCCATCTATCCCAACTTGATTTATCACATTATTTTTCATCGTACCTTTTGCTTCCATCGCACAACCCCTTTTGTGTACTTGTTCCATCTTTGAGTAATGTAGTTTAAAGTCCCACTCCCCCTTGCAACTACGTGGAGTGCTAAGATTGTCCTACAACCATATAGTCATTACAAGGGGCCAGGATTCCCTTTATAAAACTTCAACCTACTTCCATTCACTTTCCTAGGGAGTTGCTCCCCTTCTAGCTTTGCGACATGAATAGCATGACCATCCATGATTTCCTTAATAACATATGGCCCATGAGTGCATTTGAAATTTTCCTAGAAACGTCGTGCACTTGCTATCATATAGTAGCACTAAGTCATCGACCTTGAAATAGCATAGCTCAATATGCCTATCATGTCATGCTTTATGTTGTTTCTTTTGTACTCGCTAGTGAAATAAGGGAGAAAGTGGTCATATTCCAACACCATCAAGTGCGCAAGTCATTCCTCCAAGGTCTCATAATCATCCATCTCTATTAGAGCTTCCTTACATAGACTTGGCACAATATATTCCATAGGCATCACTGCTTCAATCCCACAGACCAACCTAAACAATATTTGACCTATCAACTTCTTGTAGGTCGTCTGATATGACCATAGAACTATGGGTACATGCGCACCCTAGTCATTCCTTTACACGCTGTAGACATTTTGCAATGCATTCTCCAAGATTTTTTTAAATGTTTCCATTGTTCCATTCACCTGTGGGTGATAGTGTGTGCTCTTTTAGTGGTATACCTAGAATTATTCAAGCATCGCACTGATCGTTTCTTCAAAAAATGTGTACCCCTATCACTCATCAACACCTTAGGGCATCCAAACTGTGTTAAGTCATATTCAAACAAAAGCTTCACAGTAGTGGTAGTTATACAATCTGTCACTGTGTTGGGTCCCTATAATACTAATGATTAGCCCATTACTATTGTAGTTGTACCCCTTATTAATATTTTTGTGCCCATATTGTCCCCATATTGTTATTACTGTGCCCCATAGAATCCCTCTATTGTTTTTTTTGTGGCTTTATGTTATTATTGTTAGGTCAGCTGGGTTATATTATGACTCCTTAGACTCCTATATATAGAAAGGAGGTTTTATCATTTGAATCATCCAAGAATTATTCATTTATGTAATGTAAAGGAGGTTTGCCCCCTCAAAGAGGTTGAATTCTAAGGCGTTGATCTATCTTTTCTATCTTTTCTTGAGCTGGTTTCATAACATTTGGTATCAGAGCTTTGGATTCTAGGGTTTCACTGCTCCAAACAGGTCATCGTGGAATTTTCACTATAACTTGTTTTCTATGACGTTTTAGAAGCTCAAACAAAAACCCATTTGAGAATACATCGCACTAAATCTCAGGTCCAAATTTCAGAGCTTTTCACGCTATATTTTCGGAGATATGAACTGAGGAGGTTCATCCTTTTGCAGAATCCCGAATTACATTCAAAATAGGTGACCTGGGGAAAATCGTCATAACTTTCTCTCTGAGCATCAGATTGAAATTTCATAACAAGGTACAAAAATAGGATGGATTTTAGCTTTTTGTATATATTTTTCAGAGCCAAAGGTCAAAACAAAGACACGTGGAAAATCGTACAAGTTTGCTCTACTGAATTAGTCTATAATCAGGTCATTGTGGGAGATTTGGCATAACTCTTTATTGGAGAATCCAATTGGGATAAGACTGGTGGCATTGAAAAGAGGACATAGAGGGCTACCACAGGTCGTAATTTCAGAATTGGATGATACAAAATTACAGAGATACATCAGAGGCAATATCGAGCTCCTATAAAGTTAAAAAAAGGTGTGCATATTTTTTTTAAATGTTTGCTTAAGCTTGGTTTGAAAAGTTATTTTGAAGGATTCAAAGGGCATAGTCAAGCATTATTATTAGTAATTGATGCCCTGATGAAAGAAAATGGAAACACCTAGTAGGCGACCTAAAAGCTCTAGCATGACTCATGAAGAAGAGGAAGAAATGCAACATGATATATCAAAATTACGAGACCAAGTGCAACAAGTGTCACTTGCACAAAAAGGTGTAGAAGCTAAGATGAATGACGTGGAAGCTAAGATGGATGATCTGAAGATAGATTTGAAGACAGACATGGAAGAATTGAAGATAAATATGAATAAGTTTCTACAAGAAAGGGTCACTAAGGGTGAAAGGGTAGTAAAGGAAACTCATGATGAGAACAAAAGAAATGTTAATCATGATTCCATAGACTCTAATGTTGGATCGAAGACCCACCATATTCCAAAAATCGATATGAGGAAGTTTGATGGCAAGGATCCCACAACATGTATATTACAGATGGAGCAATTTTTCGATCTCAATAATGTGCAAAACACACAAAAGGTACGTATGGCAACTTTATATTTGGAACCAAATCAGTTTGTATGGTATCAATGGCTTTTCTCTCATAAATAATTTATCACTTGGGCAATTTTTACGGAAGAATTGATAGCACATTATGAGTATACAAAAGGCAACACTTTTTTTAGCCAATTGATAAGTCTCAAACAAAAGGGTTCATTAATGGAGCACATTGAGGAGTTCCAAAAATTGAACATAAGGGTAAAAGATATTCCAGAGGAGCATAGGATTGATGTGTTCATAGGGTCTTTAAAGGATAATATCCAACATGATGTTCGCCTTTGGGAACCTGATTCATTAGAGAAGGCATTCAACTTAGCAAGAAAAATGGAAAGCAAAATTATGGCAACCAGGAAGCATACCACTCACAACTATAAAGATGGGAGTGTTGTTTCCCCTAGTCTTCCACAACCTATAAGGTTGACACCACAACAATTGGAAGAAAAAATAGCAAATGGGCTTTATTACAATTGTGATAGCAAATACACTAAAGTTCATAAGTGTGCTAAGAAGAAATTATTCTACATCAATTGTGAAGAGGAAGAAGAAAAGGAGCAAGAAAGGTCAAAAGAAGAGGATATATTCCAAGAAAAAAGCCTAGATAAAGAAGAAATGAATCTAACCATATCTTGTAATGCATTGGCTGGAATTACCACTCCTCAAACCATCAAGATAAAAGGACAAATCAAGAAGAAAAAGGTAATAGTTTTGACTGATTCAGGAAGTACCCACAATTTTATTCATTATAAGATAGCAAAAGAATTGAATTTCTCACTATATCCAGCACCAGAGTTTCAAGTGATGATTGCAAATGGAGGAATGATAAATTGCTCTAGAAAGTGCCATGATATCAAGCTATCCATGGGAGAATATGTATTGACTAGCCCAATGCTTTCCATTCCAATGGGAGGTGTTTATGTTGTACTAGGAGTCCAATGACTAAAATCCTTGGGTACAATAGCTTTTAATTTTCAAGAACTTTTCATGAAATTTTTTGTGGAAGGAAAGGAAGTTGAATTAAGGGGTATTG
>APFE030869099.1:39104-92557 GCA_000404065.3 Pinus taeda | reverse complement strand
CTAGGATCAACACAAATTCAAAGCTCTTCACATTACAAAAGGTGGAGAATGGAATTAAGAAGCTGAAAACGGGAAAGGAAAAGGACTTGGTTAAAAAACGATTAAAGTGCTTTTTGGACTCCTAGTTTGTCCAGTGATGCTATATGGGTGTGAATTGTGGGCTAACAACACTCCCGTCTCAAAATGGAAACAAATTGAGAAAATTCATAAACGCTTGATCATGAGCAAGTTCAAAATAAAAAGTTCGGTACCTTATGAGATAATGTTGAGTGAAACAAGAGCAACTTCCATTGAAGCAATTGCTATGGTGCAGCTCATAAAATACCTAAAAAGAATTGAACAAATGAGAGTAGGTAGATGGCCTAATGTTATCTTCAATGAAGGCATCAGTGAAAGAAAGAAAACATAGATGAAACAAAACTACACATGGATGCAAAAATGGAATATCTACCTCAATGCTTGTCCCACAAATAGCAAGGAGCTAAAAGATTTTGTTATGGAGAAGTTTTGTAAAAAGGTATGGGGAAAAGAGTTGGGTAGAAAGAAGAAATATTACATTGAGGAATTCAACCCTATGTGTGATTACAACAAAAAGAGTTCATTGGAGCTAGCATTTCGTGGAGGGAAAAGGTTCTTATTGTTCAATTAAGGACCAACTCACATCAACTTCGATGTGAAACAAGACAGTGGAAAAGGCCTAAAGAAGCTTGGGAAGAAAGGGTGTGTACATTTTGCACGTTTGGGGCTGTGGAATTGGAAAAACATTTCATTTTGGAATGTAATGCATTCAAAGACATCAAAGAAAGTTAAGAGAACATGTTAGCATCAGTTTCTTGGCATTGTCTTTTTAGCGAGGAGATTGTTGGAAAGTTAGGTCAGCTCATTATCAATTTAAATCGGAAAATGACTGAATTGCAAAAAGCAGAAAATAAGGAACTAATGATCTTATAATCTATTTTTAGTCTCATAGACCTTAAAATATCATTTCATTTCATATATATATATATACATACATACTCACTCTGAAACTAAACCTATATCAATGATAAATTCTAAAATATTTTAGAAAGTGTAAAAAAATCAAATAGTTAATTTTATTTGTACCCAATTTTTAAAATAATCCAAAATCTACCATGGTAAACCGAGTTTTTGAACGTCGAAATTAAGGTGAAGGTTATAGGTTGAGAGTTGCCTTCATCCCACTTGTTCACAAATATTATTAAATTTATGAGATCACCAACAATATTCCATATCCTAACGTATATGCAATTTAATATTTTTAAATAATTAATCCTTACGAGGAATGCAACTAGACGGCACCCATTAAAATATTTAAAATCCAGAATAAAATATTGTATTAACATAACTAATATAAAAAAATATTATATTTACACAACCAAAATAAAATATTTCCAAGATTAAAACGTGAAGTTTATAAATATAAAGAAATATTTTAAATTAAAAGATTTGAATCTTTTATTTTATTAATTATTAAAACCATAAAACAAATTTAAGGTGATGTCTACTTTAATGTATATACAAGTGTGCTACATAATAATTTGTTTCTGCTCTTCTGTAATAGTGAAATTATCTAATTATTGTCCCATATTAAAAGAATTAGCAATTAAGTTTTGTAAATATAATTGTAAAATGTATTTTGGAATACAATGGTTTCAATTTTTTCAAAATATTGAAAATTTATTACTTTAATATACCCATTTTCAACTTAAAAAAAATTAATTTGTTAATATATAATTTGTTGGTACGACTTTTTTGAAAACTATTACATGATCTTTGAAATATAAAATGTTATATACTAATAAGTAAAATAGAATGATAAGCATATTAAGAAGGACGAAATAATATAAATTTAAAAATATAAAGAATTAATTTAAATTTTTTAATTATATCGGAGATTAAAAAGAGGAACATTTCATGTGATTATCAATATTAATTTTGTAATTAATATAAAAATAACGTTGCCACCTTTTAATAAAGAAATGTAGCAATTCCTCGATGGGGGTGATCATATGAGGGTACAAGTGTCTCAAGCGAGGCCATTGGGGTCTGCACCTTTGTCACACGCATAATTACTCGGCCTTCATGTGTCGTCCCTGCCATCAAATCTCAGGCGTGATGATTAATTACCAACAATTGGTTGTTATATATGTTGTTTGGAGAGCGTTTCAATCCAGTCTGCTAGCTTAGGCGATAAGTTGGGGTTGTGAGGAGGTTGGAGTTTAGGTCTAGTGTCATGGCGACTCTTTGGGGCTTCTTGCCAAGCTAAGGAGGGACAAGTGCGAATGTGATTATCCGGTTTGGGTTGGTCTTCGCTTACTAGTCTTCCCTTAGGATCCTGGTACCCGAGTAGATGGTCTCTGGTTTTGCCTCCTCGTCATTGCGCGTCTCCGGTTGTCTGCAAATTTCTGGAAAGTCTAGGTTCCTTCGTCTGGTGCTCAGGGTAAGTTCTCTGTGTCTTTTAGTTCCTCTGCTTTTCTATGCGGTTTCAAGAGTTTGTCTCAGTGGGTTGGCAAATGTTATGTTGTGGTCTTAGAGCTCAACGTTCCTCCTGGTTTGTTCCGGAGTGATAGTGATATCTTGTTCTTTGGAAAATTCGAAAGGTGGTCTGAGTCTCTGTGTTGGGTTGAAGTTAGAAAATTTTCTCCTCTCATCTAGGGCGATGTTTTCTGCTTTTGTAATTCCCCTGGGTTGCGCGGAGGGTTGGTCCCGTCTAGTTCTCCAAGCTGGGTTGCCTCAGGTTTGTTTCATTCAAGTACTTCCTGTGTTGGTCTTCAGTCTTCCTCTCAATGATGGCAGTGGTGTCGTGGTCTTTGGTTCTGCATTGACTCTTGCACGTATCACGATGGTCTCTTCTTGGTTTTCAACTGCAGTCAGTTCTCAATCAATGATAAGTGTGGTATGCCCCGCCAACAACGACGTCCTCACTGTGGAAGGGGCCAACATGCCTAGGTTGTCAGTCCCAAGCTTGAACGTTGATCATCATCCACGAATACGGCAAGCCAAGAAACAGAGGGCACAAAATCCATTTCTCCAGCTCGCTCTCTAGGCCACATTGAGGCCTCGACTTCTTTGGATTCCCTTGTTGAGCAGTTGCAGCACATCGAAATTGATTTGGACATCCTAAGGGACCACAAGTATGATGACCGAAACGAGATAGTGGCCTACCTTACCGATATTCAGTGTAGTCAAAATGAAATACTAGCTCAATTGGACAGCCTTTCGCGCAATCACAGTCACACTAATGATCACCTTCGCAACTTGGAAGCGAGAGTGGAACATATTGATTTCCACATTCATGATCGTGTTGGTTACTTTGTTTCTCCCCCTGTACTTCGCCCCCACCCCCTTCCTTGATTTGATGATGTCAGTTATGGTCTCTTTTTTGTTATTACTAGCATGACATGGCTTCAATGCCTCACGAAAATAATGTATGCTAAGTGTCATTTTTGGTATCCTCGAGTCCCCAATCTCAAAAATTCTGGTCGGAATGAGAGTGCGGGGACTCTTGAGACAAATTTTGTATGCTATGCCATTTTGAAAAATAATGAAAGCAAAATGATAAAAACAATAAAAAATAAAAAATAAAAATGTATCAATTATCTACTTGATGTTTGACTCACTTAATTATGGAATGCATTTTAAAAAATCATGTGACCATCTACTCTTTGTTGAAATAATTATGAAATACAATAAAAACAAAAACAAAAACTAATGTGACCTATGTACTTTTGGCTCATTATTTGAGGTATTGGCCAATAAAATCTGTGAATTGACAATCAATTCCATGAGAAATAAATGCCAATAAATTAAAAATAAATAAATTTTAAAATTACACATTGTTAAATTAAAAAATGTTTTTCATATGTTTTAGAGTCAACAAATATCTAATACATAATATGGGGATAAGAATACAATGTTTTTCATATGTTTTAGAGTCAACAAATATCTAATACATAATATGGGGATAAGAATACATAATATGTGGATAAGAATAAAGATAATAATTTCAAACCCTTTGTTTAAAAATAATTGTATTTTAATATAATTGAATAGAAAGCTTAAAAATTAGTTTTATAAAAAAATATTCATATGATATACAATTTCATAATATAATATATATGATAAAATATTTCATAAAATTAAATTAAGATAAATGATTATTTAATTTACATGTTTATTTAATTTAGTTTAAATATAACATAAAAATTATTTTTAAATTTATAATTAAATTAAATTAAATATTTACCTATAAAACAACTCAATTTTCTATTACATCCCGTATTTTTAAAATTCTTTATTAAAATACATGTAAGGAATACACATGTATGAAAAGTATTCACCTTATATCATGTAAGGTATTGTAACTTTTTATTCCGTGTGACATAACTATAAAAATTTGGATTAAAAAATAGAGAATTAAAACTGTTTTTCCGAAAGTGTTTTATTGTTACCCATAGCTATACATGTGATCTATAGGAAGAGATGCTATTGTGATACAGGTTAATGGATTAAATTACTTTGTATAATGTAAAAGAAAAATAATAAAAAGTTTGTGATAAGATTTTGATTTTCATATTAAAAAAAAATAGATTTATCAATGTAAAATCAATCTAATGATTATATATAATAATAAATTTAAAAAAGATTAATAAATATAATAATATTTAAATATAATAAGTAAAAGTATATTTTTTATTCATAAATATCATGTAATAAGTAATATTTTTTAAAAATATAATATAAAAGTATAGTATTTCTTAGGAAATCAGGTAAGAATAATAAGATTTTTTAAAAAATAATAATATATAAAACTATATATTTATTCTTTCATTATTTTTATATAATCATCAAAGTTAGGAGTGTTATTTTTGATGTCTTCAATGCTTATATAGAATTTTTTTCTTGTATGTGGAAGAGTTTTTAGACATCATGTAAGATTTATTTGTGGTAATTTTATTTTTGGGATGGTGTTTTAAAATAATCATCAAAGTTAGGAGTGTTATCTTTGATATCTTCAATGTTTATATAGAATTTTTTCTTGAATGTGGAAGAGTTTTTAGACATCATGTAAGATTTATTTGTGGTAAATTTATTTTTGGGTGGTGTTTTAACGTAATATTCACATTGAAGGTGTTCTATGATGGGTTTGGGTGAATAGATTCAATGAATAGTAGAGGTTCAATTTCAGCTTCCTTTGTCCAATAATTTTTTACCACATGGCAAAACATAACAATTAGAAAGATTCAAATTAATTATGTTTTTTTGGACCAGATTTCACTAAGCATGATTAATTTTCGTTATATTCTAGTATATTCGGTCTCTTTAAGTATATACTCTCTGGAATGTAAGGGAAGGCAAAGAAACAAAGAAACTAAAAATAAAGCAATTGTAAGAGCTTTACGTCGAAATTCAATTTCCTTGAGCTTTCCCCATGCGTTATTTTGAGCTGACACCATGACCTTTTTTTTAGAATTCTGATGTATATCCTAAAAGTTACATTGATATCATGTTTAGAAAGTTAAGCTTTATAGAAATCTCTTTGTTTCTTTGTGTCTGTTAGTAATTTAAGCTTGATAACTATTATTGTTTTCTTCCCTGATTCTTTTTCAAATAGAAATTTAAGCTTTAAAGCTTTATAGATTTATTCTCTGTTTCTAGTGTATATTAAAAAATTAAGCTTTAAAGCTTTATAGATTGCTTCTTTGTTTCTCGTGTCTATCCTCATTTAGCACGAGCATCCTCTGAGCTCATCCTATGATTGTTGATGCTTGGGAGGCTTTACGGAGATCATTAGTTTACTTTCGAGGAAAGCCTGTTGGAACTATTGTTGCTTTGGACCCTACTAAGAGAGTAAGATTGTATTTAGGCTATAAACAATGTATCAATAGCTATGGAGTGATTTCAAAAAAATTTACTTCCAAGTATTTGTAAGAGACTTTTTTCCAAGTGCTTTCGCATTCTCAATGAATGGTGAACCTAAGATCGTCAAGCATTTCCTCTCGAAGACACTTTGACTTCAAGTATGGTGGGAGAAACGAGTGGATTGTTTCACATTACGAGGAGTTATGCTTGCCAATTTTAAAGTACTCCATGATCATGTTTGTAATAGTGATACAATGATTGCAGATTTTGGAGAAAGCATAATAGGCAAAGTTTCTCCCATAGATTTTGGATTTTTGTGGATTATTTTGTTGCGCGCCTATACAAAGTCTGATATGAAATCACCCCTAGGTGACCTCAGGAAATTAATGAAGGTATTACAGACTCATGTGCTGGTGTGTGTCTATGTTATTTTAGGCAACGGATCGATAAGATTGTGAAATACACAAACACTTGAAACAGTAAGAGATCATAGTAAGCAAAATATAAACACAACAAAAATTTAATAAGGAGTTCACCCAATCCTCCTGGGCTACATCTCTTGGTCCAGCCTTCAGTGGTGGTCTTTTTATTATGTCTTTAAAACAGAGTTTTACAATAAGGAGCTCAATCTAAGTCTCACTTAACAGAGAATGATCAGTAGGATGGCACTTGGAATTCCCAAGTCCTTAAAGTTCACAGACTCCCCTTACTGAATTTCGACCTCAATTGGTCTCTGTTTGCTCGTTGTTGCCTTTGCTCTGATGGTCATCTTGGCTTCTCTTTTCTCTACAATTTTTCCTCTCTTTTTGTGTCTCTCGGCCTTTGGCTTCCTCTTTTCCTCACTGTCTGCTCGTGGCTGTAATGCCAGTTTGTTCCTCCGACTGTTCATTTCTGCTTCCCAGCTCTCTGGATCGCCTGCCTCTGTCTGTTGGAACTCCTTTGCCCTGCGTCACCATCACTGTGTAACACTTTGCAAAGAGGTGGCCACCTGTCTCTTTGCAAACTAAGTGTCAGTTCTTCCTGAATGGTCGTTATTTCCGTTATTTCCCAAAAGCCTGCGAAACAGATCCTTCTGTCGACTCGTCAGTCAAATCGGACTTCAAATCTTATGCGTCAAATTTTATTTCTGACTCGGGTCTGGTCATCCATCGGGTTGAACCTCCACTATTGATCTGGAGCCCCCAGATCCTACAGTCTTCACTCATATCTCACAGTTGAGTTGCTCGACCGTTACTCCGCAATGTAAGCAGTTTTTCTCTCTCATCCGTTGGACACGCGTCACTCGGTGTATGGAATCGTTGGGTCCTTGGCCAAACCTGCTTACCGCTAGAAATTCCTCCAATATTCTGTCGGTTTTGAGCGTGAGACCCGCCTTGTCGATTTTAGCGCTTTCCCACGGTTTTCCGGTTTTCCTTGTGACCAAGCGCTCGAGGCTTTTCCTTCTCAAGGGGTTTTTCCCAGTGATACGTGATTAGCGCTAACAACCTCCATCTCTGGATCTGAGCTTCCCAATTGCCATTTTTGCGCCATGCGCGGTCTCCATGGACCAATGGTCAGCACGCTTTGACCGAAGGTCCTCGTTGTTCCGTGTTGGCTGCAAATTGCCATTATTCAGAGGTTATTTCTGATAGTTATAAGATTTCTTGAAGTCTGTCATTCATTTTGACCAATCATGGAATTGTTTGAGGATCCAATTCGGATCACGGCCTTCCCACTAAAAAAGCTTTTGGACCACCAAAAGTTGGTTTTCAAGCATCGACTAAGTGAGGATACAACTTTATCACCTGTCCAATCTCTATCCATTTTGCACTGCTTGGCTTTGAACCTTTGAGTCCAATTCTGAGGTACTTAACATCTCCCCTACGCGTCGTTCTCACCTTTCTGTTCAGAATTGTGTCTTCCTGCAATTCATTAAGATATTCAGGTAATAGGTCATCAATAGAAGGCAATTAACTCTGCTCTTTGGGATCTTCAATTAACGAAGGTTCAAATAGTCTCAAGCTGTCTGCATTAATGACTGAGTAGATGTGCATGTAAGCTGGTAAATCAAGGTGAAATGCATTCTCACCAATTTTCTCAAGGATCCTGAAAGGTCCATACCTTATTGGTTTTAGCTTTTTACCTTCACCTTGCATCCTATCTTTACTGATATACAGCCAGACTTGATCACCAACTTGGAAACTATGCTCCATCCAATGCTTGTCATGCCTTGCCATGTATTTGGCCTGACTCCTTTCCAGTTGTTCCTGTACTGCCTGATGGATCTCTTGGATTTGTTCATGAACCTAGTTGCCTTGTCCACATCACTGTGTCCATCAACTGTTGTGTCCTTACCAAAGACAAAATCCAAGGGAGACCTTGTTGTGAAACCAAAACAGGTCTCAAAAGGAGATCTCTGTGTGGAAGAATGTTTGGCTTGGTTGTAAGCATGTTGCACATAACACAAATGTTCATCCCAAAGCTTGGGATGCTTGCTGCAATATCCCCTGAGCAACTGGATCACTGTCCTGTTGACTACTTCTGTCTGGCCATCGGTTTGTGGATGGAAAGTTGTGCTTTTCTTTAGTTTGGTGTCCATCAGTTCCCACAGACCTGACCAAAACTTCCCCACAAATCGAGTGTCTCGATCAGATATAATGGAAGTGGGTAATCCAAAATGAACCCATACATGTTGAAAGAATAAGTTTGTAGTTTATTCAATTGTAATCTATTTATTACAAGGTATCAAAATACACATTTTGTTGAACCTATCCACAACAACGTACAGATAATGATGACCCTTCCTAGATTTAGGCAGTCCTCTAACAAAGTCCATGGAAACACTTTCCCAAGGATGAGAAGGAACTAGCAATGGAGTGTACAAGCCTAGTTTCTTATTGCTCGACTTGCTTTTAGCACACATAGTACACCCTCTTACATATCTAGAAACTGTCTCGTTCATTTTTGGCCAATAACAAAATCTTTGCAGCTGTGCAACTGTTTTACTTACCCCAAAGTGACCTGATATTAGAGAAGTGTCTGCCTCTCGTATTATCTTTACTCTTTCAGTTTGTGGAATGCATAGCTTCCCACAATGATACAAGAGTTGTTCCTTAGTGTGATTCTTCTACTCGTTTGCCTTGACTTAAAGTTGCATATACATCTTTAAAGTCTATATCTTAAGCATATTGTTCAATGTAGCTCTCATGCAATACAGAATTATGCTTAAGTATAGTAGATGCATCTATAATGGGTCTAGATAACATATCTGCAACTTTATTATGTATGCCCTTTTTATATCTGATGACTAAATGAACCTATTGTAGGAACCCCATCCATCTATAGTGTCTTGATTGTTGCAACTTAGTTTGGGAGTGTAGATATTGAAATGGTTGATGATTAGTATGTATCACTGTTTCTTTGCCCATTAAGTAATGTTTCTACTTTTTCACACTATGTACTAATGCATACAATTCCTTATCATATGTGGGATAGTTAACTATTGCAGAGTTAAATGTCTGCGAATGATAACATATGGGTTTACCTTGTTGTATCAACACTGCTCTCATGGCATAGTCACTGGCATCTGTTTGGATCTCAAATGGCCTTTGAAGATCGAGCAGTGCTAGTACAGGTGTTATACTAATCTTTTCTTTCAAGGTGTCGAAGGATTTTTGTTGTTTGCCTCCCCACTGAAACACCTTGTTCAATCCTATTAAAGCATGTAAGGGAGCTGCAATTAAGGAAAAGTTAGAAATAAACTTTCTCCAATATTGTGCTACTCCTAAGAAGGTTCTAACTTCTGTGGCAGAACTGGGTTTAGGTTAGTTTACAATGACTGCAACCTTAGAGGGATCTATCTTCAATTTACCACCCCCTACTATGTGACCCAGATAATTCAAGGATGTTTTGCCAAATTCACATTTTGAAAGTTTAACATAAAAAATAAATAAATCAATAAATCAATTCTCTTTTCAAAACATCTAATATCTACTTAACATGCTTTAACTGTTCTTCCCACATTTTACTAAATATAAGAATGTCATCAAGATATACAATAACAAAATCATCAAGGAAAGGTCTGAGTACATCATTCATCATTCTCATGAAAGTAGTAGGAGCATTAGTTAAGCCAAAGGCATAACTAGACACTCATACAATCCCTGCTTTGTTTTGAAAGTAGTCTTCCATGCATCTTGTTCTACAACTCTGACCTGATGATATCCACTATGCAAGTCTAACTTGGAAAAATAAACATCTTCCTTCAATTGCTCTAACAGATCATCTATGCGAGGAAGGGGATAACTATTTTTTATCATTATCTTGTATAGTGCCCGGTAATCAATGCACATTCTCCACAAGCCATCTTTCTTTTTTACCAAAATGATTGGAGATCCACATGGTGATGTGCTAGGTCTGATAAACCCTTTCTCGAGCAACTCCTGCACCTGCTTCTTGATCTCTGCATTCTCTAAATCGGATAACCTGTACATTCTGATGTTAGGCAATGGAGCATCTTGCTGCAAATTAATATCATGTATTATTCCCTTTTTGGGTGGCAGACCCTTAGGTTCTTGAAAAAATACATCATATTCTGAAACAATCTTTTCTAAATCAACTTGTTGTTTAGCATCACAGCCCTCAAATACATTGGTTTTATCAGGTTTCTTTTCCTTTACAACCATCAGTAAAAATTGCTTACATGAATTTACAATTCATTTCATCTGCCCTGAGTTTATGAGAGTATAATTATCCCTGAGCTTATGAGCTCTTACAATATATTCAATTCCATCTTTAACGAGGAGATACTTGTTCTCAGCTCTATAGAAAGTAACTTTTCTATCATATAAGTAGGGACTTCCTAAAACAATTCCACATATATCCAAAGGAATTACATCTAACTCAACCTCATCTACAAATATTGACCCAAAAGAAAACTTAACTTTACATTGTCTAGTCACTTGTAGTCATGCTTTATCACTCAACCAACCTAATGGGTATGGTTTCTTATGAGCTGTAGTTAGTAATCCCAATTTCTTTACAACTGCTTCAGAAATCAAATTTGCTTGTGAGCCACTATCAAACAAAGTATCTATCTTTTGATGCTTGGAAATAACTCGAATATGGAAAAGCTCATGTCTTTTTCTCTCATTCTCTTCATTAATAGATTGTGCAGAATTACTAGTAGATGCTTCAGAATTTTGACCTCTTATACCTGTGGCTGCAATGGTTACTTCATCTCCTAAGTCTAACCCCAAATCTTTCTGAATAGTTGCAGCAGTTTTCTTCTTCTTGCCCTCGAACTTCTTAGGTCTTAGCTCCGGATGCAGGATCCAACAGTGTTCATCATCATGCCTCTCCTTCTTACAGTGAGTACATGAGGACTTGCTCTTCTGTGCAGTGTTTACCTTCCTCTCTTTCCACTTCAGTTTTCTTTTCTCCTTATTCTTGCTTGTAGTGGGTTGGGATGATCCCCCAACTTCTGGGTCCCCATTCTTTCCTCTAGCTTCTAGATGCGTAGCCTAAACAGATACCTCATCTAGACTAGTGGGATTAAATATGAGGATAGTGTGACTCATGTAGCTGTGCAAATCACCTATGTACTTCAATAGAGTATCAGGTGAGTCTAATGAAATTCCTAGAATTAAAGCTCTCTTCCTAAATTCTTGAGTGTAACTTTGTACACCTTTCCCTTTCAATTAGCGAAGAGTTTGCTAGCTCATCATGGCTTGCTGCATGTAATCCAGTGGATAGAACTGATTTTTTTATTGCAAAAACAAATTCACTCCAGATAGAAAGAGTCTTACCATGTTTCTTCATGTCAGCTTGGGTCTTGCCTTCCCACCATACCAAGGCAATGCCCCCAAGGCGTAGGTTGGCTAGCTAACTCTTGCTCTTGTCTGAGTCGATATTCTGCACTATGCAATAAACATCAATTTGTCTGATCCAATTGTCCAACTTCTCTGCATTCAACTCTCCATCATATATTGGCAAATCAAATTTAACATATAGTTTAATCAAAGATGCTTTCTTTGTATGTTCAGGGCTATTAGGAGGTAAGAGAAATCTTTCTTCTTTCCCTTTGCCTTTGGAGTGGTCATGGAGGAGAGATTCTTCTTCCCCCTTATCTTGTTTGAAGCCTAATGATTCCTCATCTTTTTGTTTTCTAAAGTCCCTATACATTTCCTCTACCATGGACCTCATGGTCAGGAAACTCTCTATAAATTATGGGTCTGGGCCTAAGGAACCTACCTCCGACATTTTCTTCTGAGGATAGACTCTTCAATTTAAGGATTAGTTTCGACCAACTCTCCTTCTCCTAAATTGAGCTTTGATCTAGTTAGCATTCAACAGCTAAATCCAACACAAGCTTGTCTATCCTTAACAACCTACTGCTTTGATACATCTTGATCTGAAATCACCCCTAGGTGACCTCAGGAAATTAATGAGGGTATTACAGACTCATGTGCTGGTGTGTGTCTATGTTATTTTAGGCAACGGATCGATAAGATTGTGAAATACACAGACACTTGAAACAGTAAGAGATCACAGTAAGCAAAATATAAACACAACAAAAATTTAATAAGGAGTTCACCCAATCCTCCTGGGCTACGTCTCCTGGTCCAGCCTTCAGTGGTGGCCTTTTTATTATGTCTTTAAAACAAAGTTTTACAATAAGGAGCTTAATCTGAGTCTCACTTAACAGAGAATGATCAGTAGGATGGCACTTGGAATTCCCAAGTCCTTAGAGTTCACAGACTCCCCTTATTGAATTTCGAATTGGTCTCTATGTGCTCGTTGCTGCCTTTGCTCTGATGGTCAGCTCAACTTCTCTGTTCTCTGCAATTTTTCCTCTCTTTCTGTGTCTCTCGGCCTTCGGCTTCCTCTTTTCTTCACTGTCTGCTCGTGGCTTTAAATCCAGTTCGTTCCTTTGACTGTTTGTTTCTGCTTCCAAGCTCTTTGGATCACCTGCCTCTATCCATTAGAACTCCTCTGCCCTGTGTCACTGTTACCGAGAATAGTGTCCACTTAGAGTTGTTATTCCCACTAAGACTGGTAGCTATCTTAGAAACAAAAAAGTTAAAACTACTTTCGTTTTCCTTTATGAAAAATAGACAAGAGGGGAACAGAGGACACCAACCTTTGTCTTGCACTTGGTTCCTTACTCGGTTCCTCTCCTTCTCGATAGATCCTTGCCGCTCCTTTTTTGTCTACACAGCTTCAAAGAGCACCTGTGGAATCAAAGCAGCATAATACTATCGAAGAACAAAGATCTATATTCATAAACAACACAGGACCAGATATGTATTAACCACACAAATGCATATACAATCAAACAGACACGAATGTGGAGGAAAACTTGAATAACTTTATTAATATCAAGAATAACAAGAGGATTACAACCAATTGTTCTGACCCAACATCATCCTCCAGCAAGAAAGCCCTTCTTCACCTCAAGTAAAGCTTATATCACCCAACACTATGATATTACACCAGAAACAATACCGCTTCTCTACAAGATCAAATTCCAGCCTCTGGATCTCTATGATGAGGGATCCATATATAGATGATTGTAGGGGGGTGAGTCAGCTTCTGGGATTTTAATTAGTGTCCTCTCTCTGATAGTTCTTGATTCCACTTGGAGATTGATGGTCTATTACTCATCCCTGGTCGAAATCAGAGAGGCAAGTGTCAGAGGGGAAGTTTCTGGAAGATTCCATGATCTTCCACCTCGCAAACTATCCTTGCCATTTGTCCATTCTCGCCCATCACACCCTACAGAGGGACCATCCAGTATGCATCACACCCTTTACACTGGGAAGGTGATATGCATCACACCCTCTGCACTGGGCATTCAGTATGGTCCAGTTTTGACCATTTCTTAGCAGTTTTCTGTGGAGAACTTCTGGGAGATGATGTAAGCAGCTGACCTTGTTTCTTTAGGTAGTGAAGAAACACTTTTAGGGACTTAGGAGCCCTCAATTTATGGACATTTATGATTGGGGTGCAATGCCCAAAAATGTCTATAACAGTCACCATCTCTGTGTAACATCTCGCAGAGAGGTGGCCACCTATCTCTTTGCGAACTGAGTGTCAGTTCTTCCTAAACAATCTTTATTTCCGTTATTTCCCAGATTCCTGTGAAACGGATCCTTCTATCGACTCGTTGGTCAAATCAAACTTCAAATTTTATGTGTCGAAGTTTATTTCTCACTCGGGTCCGGTCATCCATTGGGTTGAACCTCCGCCGTTGATCTGGAGCCCCCAGATCCTACGGTCTTCGCTCATATCGCACGGTTGAGTTGCTCGACCATTACTCCACGATGTAAGCAATTTTTCTCTCTCATTCGCCGGACATGCATCACTTGGTGTATGGAATCGCTGGGTCCTCATCCAAACCCGCTTACCACTCGAAATGCCTCCAATATTCTTTTGGTTTTGAGCGCGCGACCCGCCTTGTCATTTTTAGCGCTTTCCCATGGTTTTCTAGTTTTCTTTGTGACCAAGCGCTCGGGGCTTTTCCTTCTCAAGGGGTTTTTCCCAGTGTGTTAATCGTGTATCAGAAACAACCTCCATTTCTGGATCTGAGCTTCCCAATTGCCATTTTTGCGCCATGCACGGTCTCCATGGGCTAACGGTCAGCGCACTTTAACTGAAGGTCCTCGTTGTTCTGTGCTAGCTACAAATTTCCATTATTCAGAGGTTATTTCTGACCAATCATGGAATTGTTTGAAGATCCAATTCGGATCAAAGTCTATTGGAGATCGTTTTTTAGCAAACATGCTTGACTGTTAGCATGGAATGAGGCCTATTTTGGCATTGTGCCTCTTTGAAGACTTTGACACTTTTTCCACTCTCCTCTATGCAGATGGATGTTGTACGGTTGATTGCAGAATGGTTAGATTCTTCTCACCTTCAATATATTGGAGTTTTCTTGTGAAATGTAGAGCTTGCATTGGAAACTACGGATGATTATATGCCACTTATAGAAGCAGTTTCTCAAGATGTTGTTATCAAAAGGTTTATTTGTATTTTTCTTATTTGATGTTTGTATATTTGTAAGCATAGGGACTTCATATTTTGCATACCTTAATAATTCTAGCCTGCAACCTTCCTTCGGACATCATTTTTACGTTAGGTAAATCGAGGATGACTATAGGTGCAATGTTGCACATCAATCAATTTCTTATATACAGTCATGTAGCAAGTTCAACCCTCTTCATGTTGAATATTCCACCCTTTGACCAACTCAAGCCCCATAATTTCGGTGGTGTATCTCACTACGACAACTTAATCTCGATCACAGATGACACTTTGGTTCAAATTAACTATGATGGAGTGCATCGCAAAGATACAGTGTCGTATGGGATAGTGGATTGTGTTCAAGTGCACGGAGGGAAGTTATGCTAGATGTGATTATGTGAAGTGATGCAGACAGAAAAAGACTTAAGCATCGTTGACTATGACGGAGCATTGCACAAAGATAAGTGCTCTCTAGAATAGTGGATTGTGCTAAAGTGTATGGAGAGAAAATATACTAAGATGTGATTATGTGATGCGATGCAAACAGAAAAAATATTTGTGCCAGTGACTATGATGGAGCATTGCGTAGAGATATGGAGCATTGTAGAAAGATATAGTGTTGTTTTTCATTATCAAAATAAAGGGAATCAACTTTTGTTTGAAAGTAATATGAAAGAATGTGGTGTTTAGGTTATGAAGGAATTCTAAACTGGCTTTTTTTCCTTCACAAGGAAGAGAGGAAAAGAGGAAAAGCACCGACACATTACCACTATGAAGGATTTAGCTTAACTTTAGTCAACTATGATTCAATGTCTTTATCCTTAAATATGAATTTGGCACATAAGAAATTTGATGGACAAGGTAAGTCAAGTTGATAGTTAAGTGGAGAAGAATCAGAGCAAGGAGAAGAAGAGTAAGGAGAGGATGGAGGACCTGTATCGCTTAATTACAACCTCAATTCCACCCATTTTTGTTAATGACTTAGACAAATCCCTCCTACAAGACACCTTAGAGAGGCTCAAGAAGAGATTCATCCTCCAAGATACCTCAAAGAGATTCGAAAAGGGAACCCTCCTTCAATTCCATGACAATCCCATCCATGGTCTCGCCTGTCAACAAGAGAGGTCGAAGTAGGATGCAATTTTGTTTTACAATGGTCTTCAGTGCATCCCAGAGATAACGGCAATGATGACACAGATTATTCAGTTCCCCTCAAAAGGATGAGACCCATTTCATTCACGGAATAACAGGTTAGGGAAGTCTACCACAGCCAAGTGGTTTATGGGACGCTCTGCAAGAAGATGATTTACTAGTTGGGTTGTGATTTTTTCAAGGTCCTTATTTTTCAAGTTGATTTAGTGATTTAATTTTTCAAGATAATATTCTCAAATCTTCTATTCCTTCAGTGTAGCTTTACACCTTTAAGGGCAATTGCTAGTTTATATGAGCCTTATTTATTTTGTCGAAAATTAAACCAACTTTATTTTCATGTAAAATAATGTTTTCATTTTACTCATTAATACATAAGGCAATATACCATTACATACACTTAATATTAATTTATATTTCCTTACAAATTAAATATAAACCTTTTCTTCTATATATAATGTTTAAATAGAAGTAAATTTTTATATGTTAAGAGAAAAATAAATTATAATGTTAGAATTTATATGTTAATATGGTTGATATTGTTAATCAATATGGAAAAAGCCAAAAATTTCTTTTGTGTGATTTCTACTTAAAGACTTTACTTAATTCATTATGGATCACAAAACCTGAATATAGAAAATCCTATAATTTGTTTATTTGTAGCATTTATGAAACAATTATATCTAATATAATAGTTACTAATTCTCCACCAAAAAAAAAATGTAAAATATATATAATTTAAGCATATCAATTAAATATAATAGATATTTTTGCAAATGTTGGCATGGGGTAGCTCAAGTGGCAATGGTTGTGGAAATGAAGTCTCACCGAATTGGAGATCTTGGGTTCAATTCTTGTGCTATCCTCCCCGAAAATGGGGTGAATAAGGGACATGTAAAAATTTGAAAATGAGAAGGTCCTACCTAAGCTTACAAAAAAAAAAAATAGATATTTTTGCAAATTAAATAAATAGGCATTTTTCCAAAAAAAAAAAACACAAAAAAATATTAATATTTTTATTAATAAAATATTTTAAACTTTTTTAAATATTTTTTTTAATTCCTAAAATAACAAATATTTATTTATATAAATAATTAAAAATAGTAGTTCTTTGGTCCATAAAATATTTTTGAACCTTATATTTTACCAATGATTATATTGTTTAATACTTCATTCTTACTTAATAATGAAATAAAAGACTTTATTGCGCCGAGAGGGGCTACAACCCAGTATGTAGAGTATCTGTGTATGTGTAATGTAAGTATGTAATTTTAAGTGTCGATTGAATTAAGAAATAATATAAATGTTGGTTCAATTAATAATAAAAAGCTAAAGTAATAAAAATAAAAAAATTCAATTTGTTATATTTTGATTTTGTTATTAACTTGTGAATAGGTTTTGCTACAATACCAAGGGCCAATACCATTACTTATCAATACCACATGCCCAAAAACCATAACTTATTTCAAAACCAAAATGTTTTATAACAATATGACAATACATTCACCCTCATTTTACCATGGATATTATTATCTTGTAACAAGATTTGTTACAATACCATGGCTTATCATTACCACATGTCCAAAAAACATAACTCATTTCACAATCAAAATATTTTATAACATGACAAGATTCTTAATAATATATATTCACCCCCACTTTACCATGAATATTATCAATGTGTAAATAGGCTTAGTTACAATACCATGGGCCAATACCATGACTTATCTATACCAAATGCCCAAAAAACACAACTTATTTCACAACTAAATTTTTTATAACAATATGACAAGATGTTTATACATGTATATGCACCCCCACTATGTCATTGCTATTATGAACTTGTGAATATGATTTGTTACAATACCATGGGCCAATATCATGGCTTATCAATACAATATGCCAAAAAATTACAACTTATTTCACAATCAAAATATTTCATAACAATATGACAAGATTCTTAACCATGAATATTCACACCAATTTTACCACGAATATTATTAACATATAAATAGTTTTTGTTGCAATACCAAGGGCCAATATCGTGGCCCATAACTTATTTCACAATCAAAATATTCTATTTTAATTTAATTTTATAACATTTTTTTAATTGAATCTAAAAGGAAAAAAGGTTATAATTACTTTTGAGGTTTATCTAAACCCTCTATCCTTATGTATACTAAAAATATTCCCATAAAAATTAAATCAAGGTTTTAATAAAATAAAAAATGAGAATACTAAATTAAATCAGATTTTAATAAAATTAAAAATGAGAATAATTTTATATATAAAGATCTGAAATTTATAAAATATAAAATAGTATTATTAAGAACTAACATAGATCCACCTTAAGTGATTATCCAAGCGATGAGAAGAAGAAAAGTGACTAACAATAATAGAGGAAAGATAGTGCATGATTATTTTAAGTCTTTTATTATTTTATTTTCTTTGACATGATACCACATGCCAAAAACTCATATCTTATTTCACAATCAAAATATTGTATTTTAATTTAATTTTATAACATTTTTTTAATTGAATCTAAAAAGAAAAAGATTATAATTACTTTTGAGGTTTATTTAAACCCCCTATCCTTATGTATACTAAAAATATTCCCATAAAAAATAAATCAATGCTTTAATAAAATTAAAAATGAGAATACTTTTATATATAAAGATCTGGAATTTATATAATATAAATAAATAATTAAGAACTAACATAGTGCATGATCCTTTTAAGTCTTTTATTATTTTATTTTCTTTGACATGATTAACCCACAATATAGGTTTAATACTTTACAACCATTTGAGTTTTTTTTTTTTTTTGGTTAATTTAGATACTTTCTTAAACACAATAAAATGGGATCAAATTTAAGAGAGAGGGGGGAGAGAGAGGTGGGGAGGGGATATAGTGAAAAAGTTGCAAGGTAGAGAAGAGAGAGGGAAGAAAGAACAAAGACATAGAGAGATAGAGGTGGAGAGAGAGAGGGGGAGTTACAAGGGAGAGATGGAGAGATAGTGAGGGAGAGAGGAGAGGAAGGAAGGTAGAGAAGAGGAGAGGAGGGAAGGGAGATAAGAGGAGAGAGAGAGGGAGAGGAAGCAGGAGGGAGAGACATAGTGTATGATTGGGGGTTCATATAGAGAGAGGGAATAATAAATATACATAGATAAAAATATAGATATTATATATAGTGTATGATTGGGGGTTCATATAGAGAGAGGGAATAAGAAATATACATAGATAAAAATATAGATATTATATTGTATTATATAACCAACCTAGATCCATCGTAACTTCAGATCTACCAAGTGATGAGAGGGATCAAATCTTTAGAGGTGCAAACATTTCCTAAGTTTTTCACTCAAAAAAAAGTTTTGTACCTCGAGAGATTTGATCCCTCTCAGCGCTTGATAGATCTACCAAGTGATGAGAGGGATCAAATCTTTAGAGGTGCAAACATTTCCTAAGTTTTTCACTCAAAAAAAAGTTTTGTACCTCGAGAGATTTGATCCCTCTCAGCGCTTGATAGATCCAAGGTTAAGATGGATCTACGCTGGTATAAAATTGTACGATGAATTTTATCAAATTTTTTGGAAATTTTTGTTTACATTTATTTAATTTTTTATTTAATATTAAATTTTATAATAAAAAATATAATTATTTTATAATATATAAAAAATTAACTATTTATATGACAATATATAATGATTTTTTTTTAAATATAATAATTTGCTAGAGTAACTTATATATATATATATATAAGCATAGATCTATATTAATTTGGGATCTACCAAGGGTAAAGGGTAAAGAGGGATCAAAACTCTTAAGATGCAACTTCTTTAAAAAAAAAAAAAATCCCCGTTGTATTATATAATATATTTATATATTTGAATTATTAATTTTTATTTATGTTCATTAAAATGCTCTTTCTAGTTCAAATTGATGACATGATGAGACTCATATTTTTCATATAGGAAACACATATTCTTCATATAGGAGACACATATTCTTCATATGTGTGTGTGTGCGCGCATGTTACATGTCAATCTATATTAAACATTAAAGAAATTATGAATCTCATTCTTACTTTAAATTAGAAAGAACATATTAATGGAATAAGAAAACTTTCGCTCTCTCTTTGTATATTTGATGTCAAAATATTTTACTCAACATACAAATTGTAATATTTGATTTAGATTCCACATTAAATTCTTTTAGTTATTAATATTTTTTAGATGTTACATATCAACTCCATATTAACAATGGAATAAATTACATGACCCTCACAATGGAAAGTGAAAATATAATTTTTTTATTTGTTGATATAAAATTATGTTATTTAATAAAACTTTCACTCTCTCTTTGTATATTTGATGTTAAAATATTTTACTCAACATACATATTGAAATATTTGATTTAGATTCCACAGTAAATTCTTTTAGTTATTAATATTTTTTAGATGTTACATATCAACTCCATATTAACAATGGAATAAATTACATGACCCTCACAATGGAAATTGAAAATATAATTTTTTTATTTGTTGATATAAAATTATGTTATTTAATATGGACATAAAATATTTTATATATGGATAATACTGAAATGTTTTTTTTGTTGTTAATATATTTTTGTTTCAAATCTTATATATCAATTGAACATAAAATGAATTACACATCATTGAATATTAATAATATTATGTTTACATGCCATTTGTGAACTTACATATTAATTATATCATTTTTTTACTTTCAATTACTTTATTTCTCTCTATAAAGTTGATCTAAAATTAAAGTGGAAATTGAAGTAATTTATTTTTTGAATGCAATAAATAAAATTGTATATTTAGATATGGTTAAAAAAAATAATTTAAGGGAAAAATAAGTAATTTATTAGGAATGAACAAAATTATATGAACATAATATTACAAAGAATATTTCCATTATTTTTGTTCGTTTGAAAATTAAAAAAATCTAGCAGAAAATTATAAGCTAAAAACTAAAACAAAATATTGTGGAGATTACATATGAGGGGTTGCATGCCACCCTTTCAACAACCATAATCCTTAGCACAACTAAACAAATATAGAAACTTCACCAAAACCTAAAACAAATTATTCAGGAGGTTGCATGTATATGAGGGGTTGCATGCCACCCTTTCAACAACCATAATCCTTAACACAACTAAACAACAACAACAACAACAAAAATTCATATACCAACATTTACTCTTGAAGTATTCCAAAAATTCATAGGTTATCATTGTAAGAGAGTCTTTCAAAAAATCATTTAAGAAATGGGTGAATTCTAAAGCCATGATTCATGAATATAAGTAGATATATGTCCTTATCAATACTCTTTAATCTCCCTATCATCTTCTTGGATGCTGAGGCAATCCTTGGATAACATATTAAATTCCTTGTTGTTTTCCACATAAATATGAGCAAACATGATGTAAGTAAAGGAAGATTGCAAATGATTAATGTCTTGATAGAGGGGTCGTAAAAAGAAATTTATTAGTTTGGTATCTTTGTTCACCCATCGGATCAAGAGGAGAGAATCCTCTAGGACTTGAAGATGAGTGATATCTTTCTCAATAATAAGTAGGAAGACCAATTTTAGGGTTATAAGCTTGCTTTGGTTGTTTGATGACTAGCCAATGTCGACTTTGAAGTTGAGGGTATGAATTTGAGAGAGGAAGTTTACTCCTCATGCACCTCCTCTGGGTGGAGCTCCTTGGGATGCTTCATAAAAAAAGTCCAAAAGTTTTATGTTTCAATAACCATCTTAAAATTCGATGCACATTGAGGAACTTACGAGAAATGAGGGAGTGCACCTATGATATTCAAACTTTGGGATGCACATTTAAATGGAAAAGTGTCCTTGTTATTACAGATTTTTGTATTTCTTGGAATCTAGACACCCCAAGATATGGTGAGGGGCGAGGTTTTGACGGTTTTTGTTTCTTTTATCCTTATCCAGTTTCTTAAGGCAACTGCACTGGAGTCTCCTTGCCATTTTGATTTCAAACCTGTAAATCCTTCAATTTTTTCCTAAATCTACTTAATGAACAGATAGAGGAGGATGAGATGTACATTTATATTTCTAGATTGATTCACATAAGCTACATCTTCTAGGGCCCTTATAAATTCTCTTTTGAAGTAAATCCCATGTTAGGGCTCTCTTATTGAGTAGAAGCCATAAAATATTTCTAGCTTTGGCAGGGCATTTGTATTACTATAACACATTCCACCACTAGCACAAGGCCCTCTCAAAGCTTTCAATCACTAAAGAGTTGTAACCAAGTCTAAGTTCATAACCACCTAAAGGATTTGCTAGCCACATGAGTTCATCGTCTTCTTCATTGATAAGAGGTCAAAATCAATGCATATTCCTCATTAGAGTTCAAGTAGATAAGCCATTGTTATTATTTGGAGATTAATGTTTGGTCTATTTGCAATTTGACCAAAGTAATTCCTTTGATTCGAATAAAAATGAAAGAATTAGGAATATTGATTGATCTTTGAAGTAACTCAAAGTCTAAGACAAACCTTCTTTCTTTTAAAATTATAAATATTTATCTATCATTTATTTAAATTTTATAAAGTTGTTTTCTTATATTTTCGTTCAAATTATATTAAAATATAATATTTAAATCTTTAAAGAATGCATTGAACTTTGCATTTCCTTATTCAATAAATACAAATTGTAATATATATATATTTATCAAAATCATTGTTATATATATATATATATGTGTGTGTGTTGTGTGGTGTGTTTTGTGGGTGTGTGTTGTGGTGGATTAATAATGTCCACTAAAACCATTATGGTCTATTGGACCTTAAGAAAGGAGGGATTAATAGAGATTATTTAATATTTTCTTTCTGTGAAAAAAAGGGAGAGAAGCGTTTTGAGGTCACTGTAGTTTTGTTGACATAACAAGTCAAGAAGGTCGGTAGTGTGGAAAATGTTTTGAAAAGGGGAACAAATGTGAGTAAGGGTCAGGAAATCTAAGAGAAAGTGATTTTCATCTTGACTCTCTTAGTATCATAGAGGAGGCATATTCTTTCGTCCCAACGTGTTTTGGGAATAGACCAATGCCCAGATTCACTTCAAAGCTCATGGGAATTAGTTCTAATTTGTGCAATGTTCATTTTATTATTAACATTACTCAATACATAAAGCTCATTCTGCTTAGCAAGAGTGGGGTTGATCACCTCCTTGTAATATCTTATCTTCCTTTTCCCCTATCACTCCACAACTTATCTTTAAATTTGGAAGTAATGGTGCCTGGAAAGCCAGTTTTCGCCAAAATTTGACCCTTTTTTCCCAAAAATTCCATCCATAGGAGTTTTTAAATCATTTTTTGATGGTGTAAATGGGTTCAACACCATCAAAAACCCCTGGGGCACCCAAAATCTTGAAGCTTGACAGTCGTAACCCTGGTTTCCCAAAATTTCTACCGGATTTTGGCCAGAATCTTACCGGAATTTCCACTATTTTGCAAGCAAAATTATGGCCTCATTTCTGCTGATGAGTAGAGTATATTCAAGTCTTTTGTTTTAGCAAATTACATAAGAAAGTTGAATCTAGAAGGAATTTATACATGGTATTAGAGCTAGAATCACAATACACAAGAGAATTTGAAGTTTGTGCAAGAGGTTCGAATTACAAGATCAGTGTTGCAATTTTTCTCCAAGACTAAGAAGATGACTTCCACCGGACTCAAGCTTGAGTATGCTCTGGAAGAAACCAAATATTTTATGGCATGGAAGATCTGTATGGAGGCAGTATTAGATGATAATGAGCTACTAGATTACATCAAGACAAATATGGTAAAACCCCCAACATCTGATGCCTGGGAGCTCGCTCAGTGGAAGAAGTATGTAGCTAAAGTGAGGAGGATAATATTGGAAGGAATTCGAGATCATATTGTCTTGAATCTCCACGGGAAAGAAACTCCATTTGCTTTGTGGAAACAGTGACCATAGGAATTTGGCCCCAAAGAACAATCTTCGTAGCATCAAGATGCAAAAGAATGACACAATTTTGTAGTACTTGAGCAAGTTTACACAATGTCGTGATGAAGTTAGCAGGGTGAGTGTGATTGTCCCTGAAGAATATTTGGTAGCTCTAGTTATGTTGGGTATTCCCAAGAGTTGGCACAATTATCTGGATCTTGTGAATGGTAGAGACAAACTACTGAGTTGGGAGTAGTTACAATCTGATCTAGTGCAGGAAGAAATTAGGCAGGATAACCGAGATGGGACCTCATCCAAAGAAGAGAAAGAGGACCTTACATTAGTCACGAAAGGAAAGAAAGCCAAGGGAAAGAAGTCCCAAGGTGAGGAGGGTAAGAAGAAATACTTGTCCAACATCAAGTGCTTTCATTGTCATGAATTCAGGCATTATGCCACAAAATGTCCACATAAGAAGGTAAGAAAGAAGGAGCATGTAGTAGTAGCAACAAGTGAAGCTCTAGCTTCATAGTTCGAGCTTGATTTTACTCTCATTGCATGCATGGAAATCACAGTAATGGGAAACATGTGGTATCTCGATAGCGATGCCTCGTTCCATATGACGGGAAATAGAGATCTCTTGAGTGACTTGGAGGAGAAATACCTCAAGCAAAACATTGATTTTGGATACGACGGGAGGTATAGTGCGACCGATATCGGTACAATTACTTTGCAGAGGGAGATTGGCTCCCCTCTCAAGCTTAAGGATGTGATGTTTTTTGCGGGTCTAAAGAAGAATCTTGTTTCCGTCACGGTAATGGAAGAACGTGGCTACACTATGATATTTAACAAAGGAAAGGTTTTCCTTAAACACATCACCACGAGACAGGTGAAGCAGATTGGTGTGCGAGTCAAGAACTTCTGTGCACTTGAGGTCAAAGATGCATGCAAAGCCTTGAGGAGAAAGACAAAGGTTAGATAGTTGGTGGTTGAGAGGGAGCATAATTTACCTCTCAAAATGGAGCCTCAGAAGCAACCTAAGAAATTTGTGGAGCAACCACAAATGGAGAAGCAGAGAAGAGACAGAGTGGAAACATCCACTCAAGTAGAGACCTCTAGTAGGGGGAATTTCGAGTTGAGTGGGCAGAGGGAGCGCATGCAGTTATACCTCCAAGAGTGAGGTGGGGTGATGTAGATCCTTAGTCCAAAAGTTACAAAAATTTGGGTAGGGTCCATTGAGGTGTGTTTATCTTTTGGATCATTACCTTTCTATGGGAACCCACAGTATTCAGTAGCAGGAGGATCAATGTTAGTCAGATATTGAGGAATGCAGAGGAGTGTCGACAGTAGAGCATGAGGCTCAGTAGAAGAGTCAACAACAATACATTTTTCCCAATAGACAGTTGCAGACGCAGTTGATTAAGTTTTTTTTTTTTTTTTATACTTTTCAGTTGCATATGTTGTAGTAGCGACAACAATATTATGAAGTATTGCATGCAGTACATTCCAAAGGTGTTGGATTGGGGTAGATGTGAATCCCTTTCTTGCTGATAGAGAGTGTTGAAAATGCAACAAGAAATTCCTAAATTAATTTTGTCCTTAATTAAATTAGTAGAAAATCGAAATTCCACATCACAAGACAACTTGAATGAGTTAACTAAGTTGTTATCACTCAGTTAGATTAGTTAATTCGATTTGAGGGCCTAACTTGAGTCATGTAGAGTGGTTCCTAAATTTTAGGAGCCTAGGTTGACTTTAATTTGAGTTGTAATAATTTAATAAAGTTAAACTGAGTTAAAGATAGTTAAACTAGTTCCAATTGTTGGAATAGGAGGTCTAACAGTGGGGTGCAACTTCAGCGTTCAACCAGTTAACTGATAAATCAACCTAAATTAACTCATGCATGCACAAAATTCAATTTACCTAATTGAGATTACATTTCAAGGGAAATGTACAATCAATTGTAAACTATTCCAAATTGTATAGATGGTGCATGCAGTCAAAGAATTGACCAAAAGCAATTACGCAATCCAATGGAGGAAAATTCATATTAAACAGGGGCCTAATTCCCAAGGGAATATCGCAAGGAAATAGGAGCTTGGAGGCTTGGAAATTTGGCTAAGTATTGGCTAAAGGCAGATAGTCAGGCAGACGATAGAAAATACTTGTGCAAGTTGAGCAAAGCATATTGTATTCATCCAAATTCCTTGATTAATGCAATTCATATAATAAGGTATTTTGAGCAGTTTATTTCCCCTAGATATATCTTTGAGTATGTGTGTTGAATATTGTCTTATGTTTATGTTGTGATTTCTCAATTGTTTAATTTTTTGGCTGATGAGTAAAGTAGATTCAAGTCTTTTGTTTTAGCAAATTACATAAGCAGTTTGAATCTACAAGGAATTTCTACAAATCTATCAAGCGTCAAGAGGGATCAAATCTCTCAAGGTGCAAACCTTTCCTCAAGTTTTGCACTCAAAAAATAGGATTGGACCTCAAGATATTTGATCCCTCTCGACGCTTGATAGATCTAGGGTTAAGATGGATCTAGGCTGGTTAAGAAAAAACAAAATTACAATATAATAAAAAATGAATTTAAAAAATATCTCACATCTAACACCTATACATATACCCTATCTCACATCTCACATCTCACGCCTATAAATATACCCTATCTCACATATCGCGCCTACACCATATACCCTATCTCACATCTCACATCTCATGCCTACCTCATGCCTACACATATACCATATCTCACATCTTTCATCTCACATCTCACGCCCACGCATCTACCCTAATATTGGGTTGTAGAGCACCTCTCAGCGCTATCAAAATATTGATTGTAGCCACAACTTGTGACAAGATTGATTATTAATTCGAATATGGAGGCGATTCACCAAGTCTTATGGAGCCTTCAATCAATTCTCAAGAGAATTTAGTTCTTCCCCCATTTTGAATGAATTGATGAGGGACGGGACAAGAAGCCCAAATCACTAGAGTCTTCAAAATTATCAATGGTATGAGAGAAAGAAGATTGCATAATTGCATACCACACCTGGATGTAGAACCAGTTACATGATGTTCCAATCTACATTTGAGGATCAACCAATGAACTAAGTTCCATCCATAAGTCCACATTCGAGCTCTTATCCCTCACCACATAATGATTACCTTGTAGCTCATACCAATACCTCTTATTAATCCAAATCCCACCAAAAATGTGGAGAGTTAATGCAAATGATATTTGATTGGGGTTGCCTCCTGTCATTCCTTGGAAATGATCCTCTTTTGTTCCTCCCACTTGGATCATAATAAAGTTCACATAGACTTGGATTAACATTATGGGATTGGCTCATTATGAAGGGTGGAGTTAATTAAAAGCTCTCCCTCTCTCCTTTTCATAGATCCATTTGTACATTGATCAACCAAATAATTATTTGCTACAAGAATGTGGTAATATTCCACAATGGGAATAAAACTTATGTTGAATTTTGTTCGAATGAAAATGACACTGAGAATGGAATCATCGAGTGACGAGCCTTCAGTTAGATGTTGAATTGTGTTTTTGGATTCACCAATTATAATGAGTTTCAAGAGTCAAATATTTGAAACTAATCTAAACCCTAAAATGAGGCATATGCTAATGTCTTTGATTATTAGATGTTAAGCACAAATTCCAAGCATACCTGAATACAATTGTCTTTTGAAAGAACAATATTGAACATAGCAAGATACTTTCAATTATGTAGTTTATTCCATTAACCTTTTGAATTCTGGCACAAAGAAAGAGGTAGAAAGAGGTGCACATGAGTCTCTAGAAGAAATAACAGGAATTGAGCCATGATTCTAGGTCATCCATAGAAAACTAGAAAGTGACCAACACATGAACCATGAAGCCATCATACAAGACCATTGAGAGAACCAAAATCCCACGGGCATTGTAACGTCCACTAATAATAATAAAATTTAAAATACTTTTAGTTAATAACTAATTTTCAGTTTGAAATATAACTTTTAATTATCAACAACTAGTTTTCAATTTGAAATATAGCTATTTTTTTAGTTTTTTTTTTTTAATATACTTTTTTACTTCACGAGTAAATCACAAAGTTTATAATAACAATTATATAAATAGTTAACTTAAAACAATTTTTAATTTAAATAAATAAAAAATTTAAATAAAATTTTAGTTCAAAAGAAAAGTAATTCACTTTTATATTTAATATGCAAAAATTATAATTTGAGATTAATAGCATATGCATATATATTATTAATTGTGCTTCTTTATTTAAAAAAAAAATGATTATAATAATGTATTTAGAGTATCCATGTTACTATATCGTAGAGTATGGATATACGTCCAAAGATTATTTAAAAAAAAAGTTATATCTACTTTCATAAAAGCAATGATATTTATTTAATTATTTTATATAATAATTATTGTAAAAATAATGATATTTATTTAATAATTAATGTAATAATTATTGTAGAAAAAAGATACAAATTGTATTTATTTCTCAAATTTATTTTCATTAAATTTCTCCCTGTTATCACATGCAAAATTATTGATGAATTTAATTAAATATTTTTCTCAAACTTTTACCTTGAGGTCACATAGAATCGAACCCACTCTGATACCATATGTAACAAATCCAAAATTAAAATATGCAACTAATTAGATCAATCAGATGATTAATAATCAACACATAACTATTCCACTAATTAACATAGAATTTCAAAAAACACAAGCAAAGACAACACATATGGCGATAATATTCCTTACTTGTGATCTTGGAGTTGAACGATATTTGAATTCCACTAATTGCAACAAAAGTTTTGGGGATGACTCTCCACCTAAATGTAGGCTCCACTACACATAATCTTTCTATAGTTGGCCACCTTGGAGCCCTCAATCAATGTACTACTTCCAGTGAATCTTTTGTCTCACAACACTTTTTCCCCAAGAGAATAGATGAAAGAATGGATGAAGGAATAATGTCTCTCATCTTCCTCATCATCTATTAAATAGATCAAACAATGGAAAGGGTCCGCATGCATGCATTCCATATGTCAAGATGCAACTTTTATTTCTTTATTTTAAGTTTTACTTAATTTAACTCTTTGATAAGTTTACTTTATTTTATTCCTTTTTACTTTTTGATAACTTTACTTATTTTTATAGTTCTTTTAATATTTTAAGGAAATTTAAATGGATGTTCACAAATGAAATATGATATTTTGATTTGTAGCATAAACAAGAGAAAGAAACCAGCAAGATGCAATAGCCTATCCTAAAAATGATGGAAGATTTTGGAATATTCATAATATTGGTTAATGAAGTTTATGGATAATGGTGGTAATTTAAGGAGCCATAGAAGTATGATGGAACTAGACCAAATCAACACCCATATGATGGTCACAAGAAGATGAAATGGGGAAAAGAGGAAGCGCTTGAGCATAAACGAAATAATCACCTACCTAGTCAACTATTAGAGATAGTTAAGGGAGGTGACCCATTTAATAACATTAATATGGAAATTCTTAGATTAAAGAAGTCGATTAAAGTTCAGACCGCTTCCTTGGAGCGTATACCTAGTGAATAACATTGAAGTGCTAGGATGGACTATATATATATATATATATATATATATATAAAGCTTATGACCAACTTATGAGATGACAGTGGCGGAGTGTCTCTCTCTTAATGGGAAGATGTATTAAGGATATGCACTAATTGTATTGAGAAACATTAATGATGATTAGGAATGGATTGTAGGGTCATAGTGATGACGTATATAATTTTAAGGTGACAAGGTATGGAATTGTAAACTAAAAACACTCACAACTAAGGATGACATATGATATAGTAAGGAAAAGATTTAAAAGTTTAAGGATCACAATTTTCTACCTTTTGGCAAATCAAATAAATGATGTATACTAATGAACAATCACTAAGCATGAAGTGTAAGAAGGAATGCTGCTAAAAATCATATAATGAGACCTTTAGAAGGATTATACACAAATTGACAAAAGAAGTGAGAATAAACTAACAGAGGAGTACTTGACTGATTTGCACTTATTGTTTCAAGAGGGGCTTGATGATCTAATGATACTTCATGTAGAGCAACTTGTCAAATTTGTGCCATTAGCATTGAAGAAGTTACTGCCAAGCACATTAGGCATACAAACTTTTTTTGTGGATGATAATGGTAGTAGCGATTCCAAGCGTTTCAGATTCTAAATTAAGAATGTTTTTTGGCAAATCAAAAGTTAAAGGGAGACTTCCTTGTCTAACCTGAACAAAGGCGAATCTATGATAAAAATATATCAAGTGATATTGAGATATGCACTTGATGAGATAAGAAAATCTTTGAGGGTGAACAAAAATAATTATCAACTAATGGATAGATCCCCATGGATCAACCAATCCTTTGTGCAAGTGAGTTAAGCATGATATAAAATTAAACAATGATTAACTAGTGTATGTGTGCCATTGAGTAGAACGGTACTAGAATGGATAAGAAATTTTTTTATAATGAGCATGAAATTTTAATTTTGATATTGATAATTTAAGGAATAATTTTACGACCAATAATATCTTAATGATGAATTTTACTAAATTTCCTTGGGGAGGAAAAATGCATGACTAGAGATTTAGGTTTGAGATGATGAGTCTCAATGTACTTAAACGACTATATCTTCCATGACATAGTTCACTTTTTAGTTAAAAGAACATGAAATGATTATTGAAAAGAAATTGGTATCTTGATGAAAACATAACACTAATAGTATTGATGAGACAACTTAGATCTGAGATGGATGTTGAACAATATTATTTCATTATTGATATTAATTGTTTTTACAAGTAAATCACATTGGTTTTTTTGGCAAAACAAGATAATAATGCTTGTCATGTATTATTGCTCTATATTTGATATGTAGTGAGATGATTCTCATATTTATGATGTTATGGTATGAGGTTATATTTAAATGTGGTTCTAATTATTATGTGATGCCATCTTTGGTAGAATTATGTTGATGTTATAACTTATGATGATATTTCATGGTGTGAGGCATGTGGTAATCACATGCATATTTTATGACATTCATGAGCGTGTAGTATTTTTTACTACTTATAATGTTTTCATAAAAATTATGCTATGTTTTCATGATTGCATGCAAGAGTTAGCATGTGGATTGCTTTATTATGATGTTATAACTAATGCATTGGTTGCATGTTGAGATGTAGTGATTGATAGGAAATCCACAAATGGACCGAGAGGGCCGGTTTATTTGATAATCTCATGAGAGCCCATACCTACGAGGGAGAATATGTAACACCATATGAGTTGGGGACATACTCAATCAACACTACATATGCCAGTGGTTCATTTGCCTTGTATAGCTCTTGAGGGGCTATGGGACCATTTTGAGGAGACCAAATGCCTGATATTGGATTTGGATGTTGAAGTCTAGTGGGGGTGTAAGGACTTCGATATCTATGGTTGTGGACCTTAGTGAATGTAGAGGGAGTGGGCCAACCTTGCAAAATGCCCGAAGTCATTGAGTGCTGGGATGAGATGCTTGTGCTGGGGGCAGATGAGGTCTGATTTGGGTGCAAGCCTTAGGCTATGGTATAGATCGATGAGGCTTGTGTCTGGTTTCGAAAGTGAGAAAAATGACAAAGATTCCTTGGGATTTCCCAGGTGTTGTGGAAGCATTCAATGTCTGCTAGTTATACTAGTTTAGCAGAAGGTATAGAGCAAGTGTGAAGTAATAAATAACTAAATAAAAAAATGTTAAATGATTCAACTTAACTTCGGGATGAAGTTTCTTAAAGAGGGAGGAGTATGTAATGTCCAATAATAATAATAAAAATAAAATAAAATAATATAATAATATAATAAATATTAAACAATAAAGAAAATATAATAATGGTAATAATAGAAAATTAAAAAAATATATAATAGTAAATAATAATGAAGATAATAAAATAAGTAAATAAATATACAAAAAATTATATATATTATATATATATATATATATATATATATATATATATATAAGTTAAAAAATAAGTAAACTTAATAAAAAAGTAAAATAAATAAGAAAGAGTTAAATTAAAGAACTATAAAAATAAGTAAAGTTATATATAAAATAAATATAAATAAAATTAAATTAAAGAGAAATATTAAATTAAGTAAAACTAAAATAAGAAAAACAAAAGTGCATGTTACATATGGAATTGTGCATGGCGCATATTCTTTGCATTGGTTTTGTTATTTAATGACGATGACGAAAAATGAAGACAAAAAAATATTATTTAAATATTAAAAGAAAAAATAAATTATTTAATTAATAAAAATAACTATTATAATTTATTATATGAATTTGAGTTATAGAATACAACATTTTATGTCAAGAATCTAACTAAACTAATCTTGGGAAAAAAAATGCATTTTATAATCTTCTCTCTTTTTCAGCAAAAAAAAAAATTATATATCTATTAATTCATTATGAAAAAATAACAGTACATCATATCCCTATTTTGATCTTCACATAGATTTGCAGATCTTTGACATAGCAAAATATTAGTGGGTGGAATTAACACAGCCCCCAACCACAGATCCTCATCAAAAAATTCAATACCATATGTAGGCTGAAAGAAGTATCAACAAATAAACAAAACCGAAAAGATGGAGAACCAACCAAAAAAGCAAATCCATAGGAAAATGGGTCTTGATACATACCAGATTGGTGGCAAGGAAAGAGAGAGTTATATACCTGGCATATTGAACTCCTGAATATGGTAAGATTTGTTGTCCACAGTTATACTCATCACCCAGACATCATATTGAGAGGCAAGACCCTTTCTAGATAGTACATCAGCCACACTGTTTTTTTCCCTGTCAATGTGATCTATAGAATAATCCTTCCTGAATTTCCTTATGGATTCTACCCTGTTCAGCCATCCCAAAAGATTTAGGTTTTTTATGACGTGTATAGACTGGACATGATCAATTATCACCTTTGAATCCCCATAAATGTGCAGATTTTGGATGTTGAGAAAGTCACAGATTGTGAGCAAACATGCCACCGCCATAACCTCAGCTTTGTTATTCGACCCATTACCTCCATTCCAATAAATTTCAATATGCTGACCCTCTGTAGGAATAATATAAACCCCACAAGCACAACATGCATGTTGAGCGGCCCCATCAAAAAAGGCTTGAGGGACACCGGAGGGTTCCATAGAGTGTGACTTCTTACCGCCCATTCTCAGAGTCTTTTTTGGTGAAAAGTAGTGTATTAAATTATGAGAGATAGGATTCGAGGATAGAGGAATAATTGTCCAAGTTTGCAAGAAAAAGAGCCCTATTCCGCCATTTCCATATGGCCCATAAGGACAGCAATGGAATGGATCTCCAGTCTATTTTCATATTGCCCCACCATTCAAATGCTTCCATAATGGATGGGAAAGCTATCCTGTTGAAGCCGAAGTGGATAGCTAAATTCTACCATATCAATTGTGATTGGGGGCAGCTTAGAAAAATATGAAAGTTGGTTTCTGTGTTTGATCTACACAAAGGACATATGGCTGGCCCACTCTAGTTCCTTTTTTGGAGATTATCCCATGTAAGGTTTTTGTTGTGGAAGACTAGCCAAGCAAAAATGATGATCTTGAGAGAACAACCTGCTTTCATAAAGAGGATGGGAATATGTTAATCAATTGATTATGTTTTGTGAGTTGGAGCTGGAGGTAGATATGCTTAAAATATATAGTCGATCTACCTCCAATCCCCTTCCATATTAACATATCCTTAGCCTCTGTCCTAAATATACCACTGTTCCTCATAGCCGATGTGGTATGGACCCATTGGCTAGCCAACTCTGCATTAAGACCCAATTGAAATGTCGACTTCCATATAGGGATGGATCCCTCCCATCTCTATATGGTCTTGTCTCAGAAAAAAATCCCTCTATTATGAAGTGCTCCAATTAACTGCTAAGAAATGGATATAATTTCGTCCCCCCTACAGTGGCATCCAATCTAATAATGATTTTACTCCCCGTCTGGAAACTCCATACCAGATTTTGGCGGAAGAATTTCTCTATTTTCCGAAAACTTCTCCAAATGGTAGAACCCCGAGATGAACTAATAGAGCCCTGTCTGAACCAAAAAGTAATGTCTTGGTTATCCATATACTTTGATTTTATGGCCTTGCTCCATAGAGAATTCCCCAAAATAGCCTTCCATAATGATTTACAGAGGAGGGCTTTGCGGAACAGGTCAAGATTCATTATACCCCAGCCTCCCATCTATTTTGGACGAGCTAGCATAGAAAGATTTGTAAGGTGATTTTTTTTTTCTCTTTGCTACCTCCCTAGATAAAATTGGCTGTCAATCTATTGAGTTTATTGATAATGGAGGCAGGAATGAAGAAAAGATGAGCCCAGTAGACCATAATTTGGACCAACACTAACTGAGTTAAAATCGCTCTCCTAGCGATAGATAAACATTTGAATTCTCATCCAGAGATTCTTTTGTAAAAACGATTGTGAATCCACGTCCAATCAACCCAGGAGTATCCCACTGGTTTTAACTGATAACCCAGGTATTTCAGACCATCATTGATAGGAATAGCTTTAATGTTGAATAGCTGGGAAAGGAAGGAAATGAGATCACCGTGAATGTTCTCTAGATGGAAAGACGATTTGCCCTCGTTAATACACATCCCCGTAGCTTTTTGGAACCTTCTCAAAAGTTCATGTAAACAGATCCATGATACTTTACAAAGCATCATTGATAAAAGGATGTCGTCAACAAATAGATTATGTGAAATGGTAATGTCCCAACTGATAGCCAATGGCTTGCATCTTTTTACATGCATCGCCCTTTTGATGTGAAGACTCAAAGAGTCCATTACTAGGATGAATAGGAGAGGAGACAAGGAACAACCCTGTCACAATCCTCTGGCAGCCGAGAAAAAATTGGTAGGAATACCATTAATGAGCACTGCATAGTTAACATCTATAATGCAGGCCATAATCCAGGTGGAAAATTTGCTGTCAAGTCCAATCTGGTCAGGAGGCATCTAAGAAATCCCCAGTCAATACAATCGTATGCTTTTTTCAAATCTATTTTTAATAGCGCAACATCAATCTTCCTGGCATGCATAGAGTAGAGACATTCCTGGGTGAGGGCCACCGCCTTCAATATGTTCCGATCTTTTAGGAAACCATGTTGTTCAAGGGTCAAAAATATTGATAAGATATTTCACATTCTAACATCTATAATTTTTTATATAATCTTATAAAGAATGTTGCACACGGATATGGGCTTGAAGTCCTGAAATGTAAGAGATTCCTTCTTTTTTGGGATTAAGGCAATGAAAGTGGAGGAAATACTGTGGCTAATTGAACCATTAATCATGGAGTCCTCAACCATATTAAGAAGATCATTATTGATTAAATCAAAGAAATGTATGAAAAAATCTATGGTCCACCCATCCGGGCCAGGACATTTGTCATTTTGAAAAGATTTCATGGTAGACAAAAGCTCCTCCTAAGATACAACATAATAAAGAAGATCATTCTATTCAACATCAAACATGGATGGATATGGCTCGATCCCCCATAAAATGTCCTCAAAATCACTGCCTCCTAACTTGCTGTAGGCATATCGAAAATATTTAATAGCTTCCTCAGATATTTGTTCCGAGTCATGAAGGAAATTCCCTCCTCATTCTTGATCTCCCATATAGAATTGGATTCCCTTTGATTATTTGCAAAACTGTGGAAAAATTTCATATTTTTGTCGCCCTCCTAGAGCCATAAGGCTCTGCTCTTTAATCGCTAGGAGGCCTCTTCAATTGATAGAATTTTTTGTTTCTCTCTCTCCAATTCCCAAATTTGAGCACGTAGTGCTTGAGACATACAGGGAGCATTAAGGAAGGCCAATAATTTTTCCAACTTCTTGTTTATGTCCCTCAGAGCAGTCTTGTTGGAGATCGTCTTTTTGCGCTGAGATCTTTTGACCTCATTCCTGAGTACCGACAGACGATCCAAGAAAGAAACTGGACGTTCCTCGGAGGAAGGGGAATGCCATAACTATCAAATCAGTGTATTGAACTGTTCGTCTTCAAGCCACACCCGATTGAATTTGAAAGGGTAACCATGCCTGTGACCACTGTGGTTCCATTGCATGGTTATAAATCTGTGGTCTGAAACGAAACACGAAATAATCTTCACCAATGGAATGCCAAATCGATCAATCAATGTATCATGCATGAGAAAACGATCAAGTCTTTTTGCAATATATGCATCGTTTTATTAATATTTTACCAACAATTTTACCTAAAGCCATTTAATTAATATTCTACTCAACACTTTTACTTAAAACCATTTAACAAATGAAGTGCATTTTTTATAGTTACTAATGGAAGTATACTGGAACTTTTACTTAAAACCATTTAACAAATGAAGTGCATTTTTTATAGTTACTAATGGAAGTATACTGGAACTTCCTTAGTTAATATCTAGTAATAATTAATTTAGTCAAGTTAATCTTAGAGAGATTCTAGAGCAATGTAATTTTGAGGAATATTAGTTTTGTTGCGCATCTCTTATTTATTGCATAACTCTATCTAATAATCTGAAAAATTGTGTATTTGAAAATGTGTATTTTTTTATTATTATTAAAAATGAATAACAAAAAATAACTCTTTTCCCGTAAAAAAAACGAATTGCATTTTATATCAAGTCGGTCTCATTCGAACTTTATCCAAAACTAATAAAATAAAGTATATATAAACCATTATTACATTAACATAGACTTCAACTTTTACTTATACAGAAACATCTCAACTTGGAATCCTTAAATTACCGAAATTTCTTTCAATGCTTTGTAAACTAAGAAAGCGGGAAGGACCATTACGCTACATCATATATTCCTGCTGAGAAGGCATATGTTCAGTCAAATTCCAAAATATTTGAATGCGTGGAAGAATAGCCCAGAGGTGCCGCACAACCCAAACTTGGGAAGCCAAAACACAAATCCTTCGCCTCTCCTGCACTTTCCCCGGGTAATAATCATCACTTATTCATGTTTTTCTGTTAAATGAATTAATGATTCAGCTTTCGATGCTTTGTCCTGTCGATTCCCAGGACCTCAATTTTGCTTTGGAGAGTTCTGTGGTATATTTTTCAGCTCAAGAATGCTCTGTAACCGATTAAAAACAAGCCTTGCATTAGATATTTTGAAGAGGACGACTGGTTTTTTATTTTGTCTGATCACCATCTATTTATTGGCATGAACCACAATCCTTCCTCAATTCTGAAGTCAATATCATATATCATTATATGGTAATTTTTATATTTACTTTCCCATTAAGATATTTGGCTTTTCGTGTAACTGTCTATATCGCATATGTAAGTTGTAAGGAATCAGAATCAATGGTGGCCTCTTCATGCATTTTTATCTGAGAAATTAGAGCATCCCAAATTTGGTTCTCCAGTGGAAGATTATCATCTTGTCCCTGCCTCTTAATTCTTGTATGCTATTGTTTAAAAAGTACGCCTTGTGTGAAATTTTCTCTTTTGCAAGCGGCCTGCTTGTAGCTTTGTGTATGGGTGTTTAAAAAAGCTTTGCATTATTGCATCTGCTCTCTGTGCATAATCCATTCCAATTAAAGGAGGGTTCTTTCTGTTCTTTTTCCATGCTTTTTATTCCACCATGAAATGCATGTTTTAGAACCTTGTTCTTTTTCTGTTTTGGAGTCTCAGTTTTCAGTTAAATATTTGTTTCTTACAACTTCCCTGTATTTCAAATATAACATGTGATGCTCTTTCTGTCGTTCTTTCGAGGTCTATGATTTGAAAACTAAACTGCTTGGGTTTGCTACGATGCAGGTTTAAGTGAAGTTTACCATACGAATTCAAGCTACACTGTTGCATATGGTTTTTCCTGTGACAGGGGAGATAGGGGCAGGTTCTGTTTTTGGATATTGACCTTCGACCTTCCTTTTCCCACGAATTCCTGAGTTTGCATTGGTGTATGGTAGTGCCCAATTGCTCAAGTCTGTTCTCAGAGTGCCTTCTTCTGTGGTATATCTATAGCAATGGTTTCTGCAGGGGTGTCTACTGTTCTCAGAGATCACAAGTGCAAGTCTTTCATTTTAAGACTTCCATTGGATTCTCAAGAATCCAATGGACAACTGGGATATGAGGAGGTTGAATTTTCAGATGTATTTGGTCCTGTTGTTGCTTCATCAGAGAATTTCGGAGGAATTCCTTCGCTTCGGGATCCTCAAACCATAAATCAACAGAGCAGAGCACCGAAAGTCAAGGTTACTCAAAACATTGGAGTTGACGATTTTGAGCTGCTTAAGGTGGTTGGACAAGGTGCATTTGGTAAGGTGTTCCAGGTTAAAAGAAATGGAACATCAGAGATTTATGCTATGAAAGTTATGAGGAAAGACATAATTATGAAAAAGGATCTTGCTCAGTACGTAAAAGCTGAAAGGGACATTATGACAAGGATTGTGCATCCCTTTATTGTTCAGCTCAGATACGCCTTCCAGGTGCCAATTCCTTATCTCTAAATTTTGGTTAGGATTGTTTTTCCTGCAATTTTAATAATAAATTCCATTTTGGTAATGTAAAGATGTATATTAGTTCTTTTAGTGCCCTCATCTTCTATCATCCATCTGTAGAATGTGTCCGTTATTCATGTATGGCCCAATAATTTTGATCCCTTATGTAGTTTGCACTTCAGATTTACAATTTGAAAGTCAAATATATCTTTGATGTTGTCAATTATGTCTGTGATACATATTCCAATAATGTCTGTGATATATATTCATCTTAATCATCACAACTACTAGAGAGCAATGCTATATTCTCAAATTTCCTTGAAACAATGCCAAGCTGATGTCTAACCTAGGATCTGCATCTTATCAAAAGTATATGCTTGTAAGTTGTAACAATGCCACATCCCTGTTTTCATAAAATTTGAGTAGTGTTTCTTCTTACTCATCTGTAGAAGTTGAGTGAATAGGAGCAGGAGTGGAATAGTTAAGTCTTCTTCCAGAATCACACTCTTTCAACGTCCAGTTCCAGCTCGGTGACAGGATTATTTCTAGACATAAGTATTTTAAATTTCCTGTGCGCAATAAAGATAAAACTGTATGAATTAATGACTATGTCATCATTAATGATAACGATTGTAAGGTGAGCTAGGTAGTTGGATGACCTAACTATCATAGCGTTTATAAATGACACTATATATGATGCATTTACCACTGTTGTGGAACCCAAGAGTTACCAACACGCTGAACAAACATTCATGACCGATCGCTGAGATCTCCACTCTTAATACCAGAAATTAATATCCATACTGTTGACCTAAAAAAAATTTACAAGTTCCAACACGCCAGATTTTTAAGCCAAAAATCCACTCTGTCCCCTGCACAACAACAACAGGTACCTCATAAATACTTCAGATCATCCACAAACCAAATAAAACGCTTCTGCTATACTACCAATTTGACACAACAATCTGCAGACCATGTTGATGCAATCCATCTTAACACGAAATACTAAAAATACTTTTGGAATCAATTCAAACTTGCCACTGTTCTATGTTTCACTTTAGCCGTCTATATTGACTCCAGGTCAAGAGTACGGGTAATGAATTTCTGGTCTTGAGAGTGGACATCTCAGCATTAGGTAATGAATGATTGCCTTTTTCTGGTCAGTTTTTCCTGACTTGTATGTCAGACTGCATATTGAGTTGCAGTTACTGTGCCTAGTTGGGGTTGTTTAGTCAGAAACTCTAGGTTTAGGGTAACTAAGTAAATCCTGTATTTGCAGTTTCAAGGTGATCAAATATATGGCATGCACAGGATTGGCATCTGTGTAAATGTGTAGAGTCTAACCTAGGGCTTCCTGATATGCTCTTGCTGTAGCATGTTATTAATGAATTAAATTCGTTAGTCTCTCTACTGTTTGTTTATTTCATGAGAATATGTGATTCATATAATCGAGCAAAACCTTTACTGTAATCTGATTATGTTGCAAGGAATCACCGTTTCTGATTACACTTTCTTTGTTCTATGTGTTCAGACAAAACATAAACTTTATCTTGTATTGGATTTTATAAATGGTGGGAATCTCTTCTTTCAACTTGAACGACAAGGGCTCTTCAGGTACCTTCCAATGAGCCATCCATCTTTCGTCGTGCTTTGTAGGGCTCGATGTTTATTTCAAGGTGCTTGATGTTTATTTCTCTAACACGTTTAATTGCTGTGTTTTCTAGTGAGGATTTAGCTCGGGTTTACGTTGCGGAAATAATTTCTGCTGTCTCATACCTTCATCAAAATGGGATCGTTCACCGGGATCTTAAACCTGAGAACATTCTTCTAGACTCTGAAGGCCATGTAAGTGCTTGTGTCCTGAGTAAATTATCTCATTAGGACTACTGTTACTTTGTGCAGTGAGGAAGACAGTTATGCATAGAAAATGTAAATCAATGCCTATAACTTTTGTTAATTCAAAGTCTTGGAATCTTCTTGCTGCATATTCTTATTTCAATTTCAAAATGTCACAATTGCTAATCCCCACTGGGCAACATTTTAGGTTAATTTGACTGATTTTGGGCTAGCAAAGGAAGTAGATGAGTCAGGTCGATCCAATATTATGTGTGGGACTACAGAATATATGGCACCCGAAATTATTCAAGCTAAAGGCCATGATAAAGCTGTTGACTGGTGGAGTGTTGGAATTCTTCTGTATGAGATGCTCACAGGACAGGTAAGCTGCTGTAAATATGCAGAATTTTAGGTGTCATTGCATTGGTTAATTCGCATCTGAGCATCAGCTTTTCTGTGATTTGCAGCCTCCCTTCACTGGTAATAACCGCCGGAAGGTAGAAACTAAAATCATCAAGGATAAAGTTAAATTGCCACCATTTTTGACCAGTGAAGCCCATTCATTGCTGAAAGGCGTAAGTTTCTGAGCATTCTTCTTCAAATCCTGCATTATTGTTATTGCTCTGTATGGAATAGATCAGTTGACATAGTGTCTGAGGTTATTTCCTCCATGTGATGTGCAGCTGCTGCAGAAGGATCCAAGCAAGCGGCTAGGCAGTGGAGCAAGTGGGAGTGATGAGATCAAAGGACACAAGTGGTTCAAATCAATTAGCTGGAAGAAACTGGAAGCCAGGCAGATACAGCCAGCATTCAAGCCTCATGTTAAGGGGAATTGTTGCACCGCTAATTTTGATTGTTTCTGGACCAACATGCGTCTGGATGATAATGAGCCACCTTCAACTCCAAAAGTTAACAATGATCAACATCATTTCACAAACTACTCATATATCCAACTCAATGACATGGAGCAATCCGCATCCAGCATTGAAGAAACTAAAATCATTGGAGAATCGCCATTTTAACTGTTTTGTAAAATAATTGTATCATGATGTAGAAATTGGGTAAACTTACGATTCATTCATTATTTATTGGGAGAAACTTCCATTCATTATTATTGACAGGAATAATTAACTTCCTGAACAAAATTAATCTGCAAATGCTATTTATCACAGGTGGGATGCACTATAACAATGTTAATATTGTTAGATCTAAAATTTGTGTGATCCATAATGTTAACATTGTTAGATCTATAATTTGTGTGATCCATTATCGTATATATAACGTTAATTAAATTTATTTAAAAAAGAGTGGATAGTTAAGTAAGGATTTTTATGCTAAGTCTTCAACGAAGGTAACAAAATGCTATACATTCTCTGCATTGTTAATAAAGCATTATTAAACATGCAAGGTTAAATCGAGTTGAAGACCGTGGTGCATAAATTGAAAGCCGAACCTATTCTCTGTGTCAAATGGTCGAGCTGTTGCGGATTGTCAAGACTGTGACTTAAAGTGGGTGGAAACTCCTGCAAATTGGTCGAAAAGTTGATTGAAATCGTGACAACCTTACCGGGCAATGGCATACGTGAGTTTTGCTCTGCGTTGAAGTTTTTTTTTATGCATGTGTTGAATAGGTTTTTTTTGCAGTTGTCTAATCATAATTTTTTTGCCTTGAAAATCATGGAAATTTGGGTCATATTTTCATAAAATATATTAGTGATTTTTTAAAATCTTAATTTCAAAGTGCTCTAAAAAATTTTGATGGTGCTGAATCTATTTCCTTAATGAAAAACATGATTCAAACATTACTACTACGTAACTTTTTAAAAAATTTACTAGAATTCTAATGATCTCAGAAGATGACTCGGTCTTTTTTTGAATGATGTATTGATATGAGGACTGATTGGTATTTTTTTTAACCACATGGTGAATCAATAACTGCGAGGCCTAATCTATGGGAGACCCAGGGTCAAACCTCATAGCTGCCACTATAACACCAAGAGCAGGCTTTATTATAGTGGGAGATTTATGGAATTCATTTTTGTGGTGAAAGAAAATGGAAAGTAGTTCAATGATAGAGTTGATAAATTTAGTGGGCATAGTTTTGAGTTGTGGAAGCTTAAAATGGAAGATCTGTGGGTGGAAAAAGATCAATGGATCATTGAGGATTTGGTTATTGCACCAACAAGGATGTTGATAGAAGACTAGAACAAGTCAAATTGAAAGGAAAACAACATAATATGATTGTATCTATTAGATTTAGTATTATTGAATGTTTCAAAACAAGTTACAACGAAGACATTATAGAACAAGTTAGGGAATTTGTATTAATCCAAGATTATGGTGAGAAGATTGTTCCTATAGAAAATTTTGTATAACTTGGGGATGATGGATGGAGATTTAGTGACAAAGCATCTAACAAAATGTTCCTATAGAAAAATTTGTATAACCTGGGGATGATGGATGGAGATTTAGTGACAGAATCTAAACACCTTCAATATTGTGGTAAGTCAACTATTTTTTGTTGATAGGATCACAAAAGAACCTTGTTATACTTACCAGAACAACCTTTCCATACTCACCAAGAAGACAACTTGCCATCAGGAGTCCTCACCATAGATCATCATCAATAGTCTTTGTCATATATCATCAAGGGAAATTCACCATCAATAAAAAATTTCTTTAGCTTTCAACGAGTTTCTCTTTGGCCCTTGACCTATAGGTTAGCAATAGAAAGAGTGAATGTCCTTTTTCCTCAACCAAAGCCATATATCTATAGTTATATGGAAGAGATCCATCTAAGAGTTAAGATTTTAGATGAATATAAGTGTATTGGTTTGTTGTGTTCTTAACCAAACTTGTGGGATAGTTTGGTTGTTGTAATCAGAGGAGATGAGACAAAAAAATATGGAAAGTCAGAACATAGATTCCTTTTTTTAAGAGGACGATCCTAGAATATAAATATAAATAAGTCCTTAAGTGGGAGATCTAAATCCCCAACAATTCACAAAAGTATGTTGAACATGTAGAAGAGAAGGGCATTGTAAGAAATATTGTAAATTCAAAATTGGTGAAAAAAGGAAGGGATCTAATGATGTTTCTTCCAAAGAAAGAAAAGTCCTCTCAGATGGAGGGGATTTGTATTTGGCTTGTTCAAGTACACATGTAGATTATGAGGTATGGTTGGTCGACTCATACACATCCATTCATATAACTTCTCACAAGGAGTGATTCTGCAAGTATGAATGATATGATGGTGGCGATGTTTTCTTAAGGGATGAATCAACAACTATAATCATATGACAAGGAAAATTCAAGTTGCATCTCATGGGTTGAAGGATTAGAACACTCCCTAGTGTTTTTCACAACTAAGGATTGGCCATAAATTTTATTTCTATAAGCAAGTTAAGTGATGCAGGTGTCAAAACATTGTTTGAAAATGATACATGTGGGATGGTTTGAGGAGTAATTGGAACTCTATATAATCTATTGGGTAGCACAGTTGGCGATTGTTGCAACAATTTTTGGTGTTACTGAGAATGGAGTAGAAGAAGTAAAAACTCTTACAACCTCCAGAGAAAAAAATACTATAATGTGGTGTCAACAACTGGGACATATCAGAGAGAAGGACCTTTGAGTATTACACGATAATAGTGTGGTAGAAGGTACATCCAATTGCTCTCTACATCTTGATTTATGTAAACATTATTTATATGGGAAATAGAATTGAGTAATATTATCCTCTAGTTCTAGGAGGTCAAAGGGAATGTTGTAGTTGGTACACAGTTATGTGCATTAAAGAAATTTCAAGGTCTAAAATAGGCCTCATAAGGAGTATTATAAAATAATAGTGTAAATAATAAAATAAGATTATATTACATTGTTAAATTATAGAGGGAAAAAAAATACTACTTTTTCAACTTATATCCGTACAGGTTTACTCAAATTTCAAGTGGAAGCACTTTTTGGATGCATAATTTACTTATTCATCCAAAAATTACCAATGTTACATATTTTTGATGGACCTTGCTACACGAAAAATGAGAAATACATGAAAAAGTGTGATTGCAATCACGTTTTTTTTTTATGTATTTCTCATTTTTCGTGTAGGAGGGTCCGTCGAAGTATGCAACATGGGTACTCCTTGGAAGATAAATTAAAATCTACATCCAATGAGTTCTCTCACTCGAAATTTGAGTAAAACCATATGGAGATAAGTTGAAAATATCAGTTGAAAAAAGTTTTTGTTTTTGTTTTTTTTTTTTTTTTTTTTTTATTTTCAATCTTTTTAATTTTTTACTCCAAAAATGGTGAATCATCCCCCATGGTTGACATCATCCTCTTGAATCCTATTGGTTCTTATAAAGTTTATTTTGGTTGTACATTTTTGTTTTGAGGTTTATTTCAGACCTCAAAATTTCTCTGATGGTTTGGACATATTTTGGTTCCATCACTAGGTAAATATGTTTACCATGTCACATTTATATATTACTTCTCGACGGATACATGGATTTATTTCCATAGAAAGAAATCTAAAGTTTTTGACAAATTCAAAGAGTTTAAGCTTCTTGTGGAAAATTAGATAGAGATAAAATTTAAAGTGTTGAACATGTTGCCACACAATCTAGTAGGGGTCTTAGGAGGGGTACCTAAGAGATAACTACTAGACCAAATGATAACAATGGGACAAAGACCCATTGTCACCTCAATCAATGTCCCCTGCTCTTTATGGACTTTCACCGATGGGAGGAGTCCCGATATTAGGGAAATCACCAATGATGATATGATCAATCACAAGGTATGATGTGATTTCCAAGGCCCATTCAAAGGAGAGGCTCAAAATAAGGGCTCAATGCTTTAAGAGAAGCTAATGGATCTATACGAAAGACCTATGAGGAAGAGACTTAGAGATGATGAAATTGCATCCAGTTAGTGGTGGCACTCTTGCAGAATCTATTTTACAGTGGGTGACAAGCATAAAATATGTTCTTAAAGGACAAAATAAAAGAGCTAGAAAATGTTTTAAGCTAGGGTGCTTTTTTAAAGACTTTGCTGACAATATGTGGGCTACCATTGGAAATTTCTAGTCCCTGGGCATCTCATAATTTTAATAAAGTCATTTATCTTGTTAATGCAGTAAAATCATCCATAGTTATTAATATATGTGAAAGATTATGTATTATTGAATTTACGTGGAAAACAACTTTCGATCTGCAACATTTAAAGTAGAGAACTAAGTCGTGTGTCAAATAGGTAAAAAGTGAGCTCGAGGGAGATTGAACAAAACGACTTGTTAACTTTTAGTTGCAAGCTTGATTTACTGTCTAATCTTAAAAAAGAGAAACAAGGGCTCTCAGACGCAGATCGGATGAAGTAGATCAAAGCTGCATAGTCTAAGAAAATCAAAACATTAGGAGACATTATTTCTTAATGTTGAGGCATATAAAATAGAAGAGCTGATATGTATGCCAAGGCAGTGTCAATTATTCTAGATTAAAATAGTTTGTGCATTACATATGAGTCTGGATTAACTCTGAAATATAGGTTGATGGCTTAATTAGAGAAGATAAAACAAATAATGGCAATAGAGTTTGATGATTTAACTAATTTTACTGCAAAGGATATTAACAAATAGCTAATTACTTTTATTAGTGTTACCGAAGAGTACTTTGTCGTGGCTTCACAATTACAAGAAGAAGCCACATAAATTGAAGAGGATATATTCAATGAACGCATTAAACAGGGCATTATGGTTGCTCCAATGAAAGATTTCATTAAAGCTAAGGTGGAGCAATTCGTTGATGAAATCATGATTTTGAGAGACAACTAATAGTTGAACAATGTCAGGCTATGATTTTGCATATTGTAAGTGTTTTAATAGCTTGGAACAATTTTTTTTTTGTTCACAATATTTAGTCATTGAAGTTTTCTTGATATGTTATAATGGAATAGAGTAATAACTGAATGCAACTTCTTGTTTTCCCTTGCATATAACTTTTAGAGATTATGATCCACTAGAGCCCAATCCCTGTCCCCATTAGGACAAATGATTTAACTATTACGTTTTAATTATTAGTATTTTGATAAATTTTCTACGTATTCTCAGACTGTTTATCAATCATGTAAAGGATTCTAAGATAATGTTGTGTATGTGAAGTTGTATAGGCATGAATTCTAGGACACTATGCAACAGACACTTATTGAACATGTGTTTTGCAGTGCTTGCTTTTCCTTTTATATATTAGCTATTGTTGTAAAATTCATGATAATTAAAATGGAATTTTGTTTAATTTGTCCTACTGAAGTTTTTAGATAATGCTTTGCATGTGATCTTGTGTAACTCTAGATTATGTTTCGCTCTTGAAGAACATTAATTGAAAATAAGTTCATGGGACTATGCTTTTGAGATTTTATATTCTATGTAATGATTTGGAATTGACAACAATGGGAGTGAACATTTAGCAAGGGATTTTGTTATGAGATGTTATTCCATTTGTAATGTTTATTTTAATCATAGATATAGTGATTAGCATTTGACTTTGAATATAGTTGTTTTTACTATAACTGTATTGAATAGTTTCTAGAGATTTTGAAAAAAACACTTATTACTTTGTCTGAGTTGTCTTTATCTATGAATGCATGTATAGAAGCAAGGGTTGTAAGGATAAATGTGTCATTGTGTTGAGCTTTCACTATGGGGGGCTAAGAATGGAAGTTTTCATTGTGTAGAATAATCTTCTCACCGAGAGTCAAAGCTCAACACAAAGGAACATTGAGTATGACTAAATCATATTTCCTTAATAATAAATTCATTTCTTTTTCTAATGTAGATAAGAATTTTAAGAACTCGTGTTAGATGTAGAAACGTGTTTCAATGTGCATAAATTTTCCTGTGTGGAGCTCATATTAAACTTTACATTGTGCAAACAAAGATTTATACACATAATAAAAGCTTTGATTAAAGAACTATAAGCCTAAAAAAATCATAAATATAAATTAAATTAATTTAACTTTATGAGAAAATCAGACTTATTAGGTTTGTGCATAAATTTTTAATAATTTCATGTAATTATATTAAAGTTATCGTGATAGTCTTTTTTGCAGTATTTTGTATTATGATTAGAGTGAGTCCTTCAACCAATACCACTACCATTGTCTTTCAACCACTGTAATAGTGTTAAAAATTGTGTGCAAAGTTATTCATAAATTAAATTTTGTCCATTTTTACGCCATTGTTTGGTCAATTTAGTGTGTCCTAAATTGCTACGTTAATTTGTCAATTCGAGATTCGTAAGCTGACGAAGTGTGGCGCACTATATGTGCAAGATAACCTATCTTTTACTTTTTGTCGTTTTTGGTTTTTTTATTTTGTTTTTGGGTTTATCTTCATTGATTTCCTAATGTGAGATGGAAATTCTAAAAGACAAGTATGGATATAAATGTTCAAGGCAATGATGTCCTTTATAGTGATTTCCAAAACTTCAAACTTAAAAAGGGATTTAAAACATGCAATGATAAAATTAATTCCTAAAAGAAAATGAAAATATGCAACTATTGATCACGAAACCATTATCCCTGCTGCTGTCTAAATACAAAAGAAACTGCACTCAAAGAAATCCAAAATTGCAAGTAAAGTAAAGCTAAAATCAAATTACATCAACTCATATTCTGACCCCTCACCATTAGTCTCACTATGGCTTTCGGAGGTAATCATAAACAACTTGAGCAATCTGATATCTAATTTGCAGAAAGTAAACTAATATCAAATTACACACTCATACTTCAATCCCTCACCACTAGTCTCACTATGGCTTTTGGAGGTAACTGATAATGACATGAGCAATTTAATATCTAATTTGCAGAAAAATAAACTAATATCAAATTACACACTCATACTCCAATCCCTCACCATTAGTCTCGCTATGGCTTTCGGAGGTAACTGATAATGACATGAGTAATTTAATATCTAAGCCAACCAATAAAGCCAATGAACAGAACTAAAATAAAAAAAACAGAGCTAGAATTAAAAACTAAGAAATATAAGTCAGCAGAAAGATAAAACTCATTCCATGTCATTAGTCATTGTGAAACTATGTGCAAATGCCTGGGCTGCCTATTGTAAACTGGAACAAATACATTGATCAACATTAACATCAATGGAAAGCATGTAGAATTATGGACAAAAATAAAATGTTAGTACTATAAGAAATGCAATATATACAAGTGAATGACTATGGCATAATGAACGTAAAAAACACAGCATGAAACTATACAACAATAAACAAAACCTCGATGTGTGCAGGGGCCCTCTGCACAACCTCGAGCAACAGCTATCAACCAGTAATTATGCTCAGAAACAGAGTCTTCTCATATATTCAGAATGCAGTCATAATGACGAAACAATATCACAGCACAGTGGGCTCGTTAACAGTCAACAATACATTCCAAAGACTAACTATAATGCATATGGAGACACATTATTTATAACAGAAGGCTAAATAATTGATTTCCTAAAAATCGCACTGACAAAGGACACATGAACGACAACGTCCACGGATCTAGCATCATGGCTGCCGAGATGATGCAATCTAATGAAAGCGGCTTGTTGGATTTACATTGTGGGCAGCCTACAGGTGTCAGTGTGCCTCCAGAAGTCTAGAAACGGTCACGGAAATCTTTCACGTGCCTGGAAACAAAGTCCTATTACTATGGGATTCTTTCGTTGACCACCGCTTGACCACCATTGACTATGGCCTCTTCTAACGAATCCAGCTAGACCAATCGGATACGAACCATGTCCACATCATTTCCAACTTGCCCATGTGGCTCGATCTACCTGATGATACCTACAATGTAGAATTTAACAAAAACAGTTGCGGAAAGTTAACCGAGCTGTGGAAAGTGACAAGATTCCGCAGCTCATAAGCAAAAATCTAGTTCAAACAGCAACACAAAGACATAGTCAAGAAACCACTTTAATTGCTCTTTTATAACTAATATGCAATGATTTTGATAGCTTAGGAGGTTCAAGTAAATGGAAAGAAGCTAGAAAAAGGTGTAGGAAATATGCAAGTTTGGGGCTCAACATACCTCCACTGTGAAGGTGTTGCATGTCCCCATGCAACCAAAATTTTGACTATCCCCCCTTCAAACCATATGTTCTGAAGCTTCTGCCAGTACATCCAGCCCCCTTCTTCTCTTTCTTGGTGCTGCTAACATCCTGGGCTTCTTCATCAAGCATCTGAATTTAAGATTGATCAGTGCTCTACTTATCTTCTTGCACTTTTTCTTCATTTTCTTGTTCTTTTTCTGCCAGAGCCTGAGATGTAGCATGGTATTATCATGAGTGACCTTATCCAGTCTGCTTTGCTCCTTTAGTGCTTCATTTTCATGTTTAATATGTCTATTAAGGACCTCTAACTCAAAAATTTCCTGTTTCAATGACTGGATTTGAGCATCTTGTGCTGGATGAGGCATGGATGAAGAGCTTGGCTTTGTGGCCTTCTTTTCCAGGGATTCTATATAATCATACATCTTCTGCTGATCCGGGTCTATCTCGGGCGAAGTTTTCCTTGGGCTGACCCCAAAGTCCTATTGAGGAGGACTAATTTCATAGTCTGGCCAAGAAGGACTCATGTCAACTTCTAGAGGACTAGTTTCAATGTTTGACTGAGAATGAGGTGGACAACGGCCAGCTGGAGATTGTTTCGGTGTTTCCTCTCCCAAATCAATAAAATGGGGTCCTTTTGTTTTTGTTTTCCTCCACTTTCAATTTCTTTTGCCTTTTATCCTTGGTTCTTTTCAGCTTCTCTTCTTGATCAACTTCCTTGGTTTTGCTAATAGGAGAGTTTTGAATTCTTAGACTAGTTTCCCTTTTCCTATTTTTCCTTACTGTACTGCTCTCAGGCACTTCAGGTGGACCTTGAAAATAATTTCTCACTAAAAACCGTTCCCATGTATCCCTTTTTTCCTCAATTGGTCTTCAATTAAAATCTTCACCAACCCATGATGATACAAGTGGGACTCTATATCCTCTATATTCTTTTGGACTGTTGTAGCCATATTTTTCAAGCTCAACAATAAAAAGTAAGGTAGATTTAGGGTTTGATTCTCTAAAAAGTTCATCAACAGTCGAGTATGATACATATACATTGCTCCAAATTGGCCCTCACACGTAATGAACTTTTGAATAACCAACAATAAACTGGCCCATCTCTCTTCTAAGGCATGAAAAAGAATTCCTCTTTTGAATATAGTCACATCCATACCTGGGTTACGTAGGATCACTCTCCAAGCTTCCTCGCCAATGCTCTTGTTCTTGAACCAGCGTTCACCTTCTTGAGGGAGTTCTGTAGCAGCTGCTATGGATGCTTCTGTAACTGTAAACTTGAGGTCCCCAATTTCCACCTCCAAGCCGTTGAAAGACCTCACAAAAGCTTTTTTAGCCTCCTTATTGTAGCCTTTAAAATTTTGAATAAACCGAAGCCATTTTGCCTTTTTCAATATGTTCTTGACTTGCGGGTATCCTTCCATAAATTTGGGTCCCTCTGGTTCTACCCTCAACAACCGACCCATTCTTTCCTTTTGTTCTATAATTTGTCTACGTGAGAAGGGTTTAGCGGAGGTGAGATGGCTGGACTAGCGGGAATGAACAGGGTTTATGGAGAAAACCGGTGACTGCAAGCGGAAAACAGAGGACAGGCAACAAAACAGAGGATAGGCAGTCGAGGTGAATTCACGGAATAGAGCGGAGTCTTATGTGAACGAGGTGGTAATGTAGCCGTGGCTTCAATAAAACAGTAGGGGAGTGACGGAAGAAATTTTAAAATTGACAGCTGTGGAGTAGACATAAGCACATTAATGAAATGGCTGCAGAATCTATGCGGTGGAGGAGAACCGTAATCAAATCAACCATGTCTCATAATTACAGGTTGAGTGTGAAAATGCATCCAAACTTGAGTTAGATCCGAGAATTAATCATGAAGCCATTTATTATTTTTATTATTTTTGCCTATCATCTAACTACCAATGTTAAATGACAGGATGCTAGCTGCGGAAACACAACTGGTTGTGGAATCAGTGAGCAGCTGCGGAAACTGACTCTAGCTGCGGAAACTGACTCAACAATCTTATATCTGAATGAGATGGATACATGATGATTGACTGACTGAAAATTGTCATAAAGCTTTTATTAGTGGAATGAAATGGAGTTGAATGAAATGAAGTGGTATGGAATGGAAATGAGATGGAGTGGAATGAAAAATGAGAAAGAGAGAGATTTTTTTTTTTGGAAAATACAGGGCGTCAAGATTTCTTGATTTTCGCCCTGTATTTTCTGTATAAGACTGCTAATCAGTGATTGGTTTTTAGGCTTATACATTTTTATTTATTTGGAAAATAGAAAATAACAAAAGTTAGGCTGGTGGAGAAGAAGGATTCTTCTTCACCAGCCTTATTGCAGAACTATCTTAAAAGATTTTGACAAATTCCTCTTTTGAGAGTGGCTTATGGTAGATCTTTAATCGGTGGCTATTCACAATAAGCGAGGTTTGATGTTCATCAATAGTTTTGATTCTTACCGCTCCATTGCTAAAGACTTTGTCAATCTCTTATGGCCCAAGCCAATGAGTCTGAAATTTGCCTTTGAAGTCTTTAAACTTGGAATCAAATAGCAATGCCCAATCTCCTTCTTGAAACTTTTTCTCTTTGATGTATTTATCATGCCACTTAGCTCTTTGATATTGAACTAGATCAGTTCTTAGGATTGATTCTTGTCTGATCTCATAAAGCTCATTCAACTGCTCCATTCTATGCTTTTGGGCTTTTGATAGATCCATCCCCAACTGAACTGCCATCTTGAAATTTTTGACTTGGAACTCAATGGGGAACATGACTTCTTTCCCATAAACAAGTTCATAGGGAGAATGTCATGTTGCATTTCTCCATATAATTCTGTAGGCCCACAAGGCTTCGAGAAGCCTTTCTGCCCAATCTCTTCTGTGTAGATGAATAGTTTTGGTGATGATACTTTCGAGAACTTTGTTTGTAGACTCCACTTGACCATTTGCTTGCGGATGGTAAGGAGTAGATCTTCTGTGCTTGATTTTGTATTCTTCCATCAGCTTCTCCACCAAGTTAGATTTGAATTGACTTCCCTAATCTGTCACAATTTCTCTTGGAACACCAAAGCGAGTAAAAATATCCTCATAAAGAAAATTAACAACTAAATTTTCAGTAGCAGAAACTAACGCTTTGGCTTCTACCCATTTAGTGACATAATCAGTGCATACCAATATATACTTATTTTGCTTAAATGGTGGATTAATAGGTCCAATGAAATCTAAAGCCCATTTTTCAAAGGGTTCAATGAGTACCTGTGGTTGCAATGGAATTTCATTTGAAAGGGTAGGTTTCCCTACTCTTTGGCAGCTGTCGCACCTTTTGACATATTGTTTTGCAACGTTAAAGAGGGAAGGTCAAAAATATCCCAAAGAGAGGATTTTATAGGTTGTCCTTTTGTCAGCAAAGTGTCCACACATGGTTCATCATGACATGCCTTGAGGATGTCAGGCATTTTATTTTCCCTAACACATCTCCTGATCACAAGATCTGGCCCTGTTCTAAACAATTCGTTAGAAATCCATGAATGTTTTGAACTCTCCTGAATAATCTTTCTTCTTTCACTAGGAAATAAGTGTGGAGGTAGTTTCCCTGTAACCAAATAGTTAGCAATATGTGCATACCAAGGGGTCTTAGTAGTTACTGCAAATAAATATTCATCAGGAAACTTATCCTCTACAGGAGAATCTTCTTTAGTATTCTAAATCCTAGACAAGAAATCAGCTACCGTATTTTGTTTCCTTGGTTTATCCAACACAGTAATATTGAATACCTGTAAAAGTAGGAGCCATATTGTAACTCTGCCATTAGTAACAGGTTTGTTCATTAAATATCTAATTGCAGAATGATCAATATGAATAAAAGTTTCATAGCCTGTTATATAATGTCTGAACTTATTGATTGCATGAACA
>APFE030869099.1:1312-32608 GCA_000404065.3 Pinus taeda | reverse complement strand
AACTTATTGATTGCATGAACAACAACTAAGAACTCTTTTTCAGTCATAGTATAATTCAACTTAGTGGGAGTTAAATTTTTACTGGTATAGTAAATGGCATAAGGAACTAAATCCTTTTGACCCAACACAGCCCCTAGAGCTATATCTGAAGCATCTGTAGAAATATGGAAAGGAAGTTTCCAATTTTGTCCTCTCAAGATGGGTGCTTCAGATATTCTTGTTTTCAAAGTTTCAAATGCTGATTGGCAATTGGGATCCCATTTGAATTCATAGTCTTCTGTAAGAAATTTTAAGAGTGGAGATGCTATTTTAGTCAAGTTTTCTATAAATCTTCTATAGTATCCAATAAATCCTAGAAAACTTCTAACATCTCTTTGGAAATTTGGAATAGGCAACTTGGAGATGACTTCAACTTTTGATCTATCAACTTTAATCCCATCCCCTAAAATATGATGTCCTAAAACAATACCTTCGGTAAAAATCATAAAGCATTTTTCATGGCTTAATGAAAGGTTTGTTTCTTTACACCGTACAAGTACTTTTTCCAAATTTCCTAGTGCTTCTTCAAATGAGTCACCATAAACTGTAAAGTCATCCATATAAAACTCTACACAATCATGAATTAGATCAGAAAAAATTCCTAGTACTGCTCTTTGAAATGTTGCAGGTGGATTAGATAACCCAAAAGGAAGCACTCGATAGGCAAAAGTCCCCCATGGACTGGTAAATGTGGTCTTATCTTGATCTTGAGGTGCTACCTAAATTTGGTTATAACCACTAAAACCATCCAGAAATGAAAAGTACTTTTTGCCTGCTAATGTATCTAATACTTGATCAATAAAAGGAAAAGGAAAGTGAACCTTCAAAGTTGCTTTATTCAATTCCCTGTAATCAATGCATACCCTCCATTTACCATTCTTTTTAGGTACTATAACCAAAGGAGAAACCCATCGGCTATCTGAAATTGGATATATGAAGTTTACATTGAGTAGTTTCTAGAGCTCTTCTTTCACTATCTCCCTAAGATTTGGATTCATCCTTCTTTGAGGTTGTATGATTGGTCTACTGTTTTCCTCAATATAGATATGATGGATGCAAGTCTTAGGATCAATACCTTTCATATATGTATACTCCCATGCAAATGCAGTATAATATTTTTGCAAGATTTTGGTTAGTTCTTCCTGTTGTGACTTTTCCAATTTTTTGTTGATATTTAATGTTTTACCTGGAAAAATCTCAATGGAAGAACTACCAAACTCTTCCATAGAGTAAAGAGACATTTGTCTTGATGATAAATATTCAATGTGAGAATCCAACTGAAATTGTGTGGGGTCATATTCTGAAGACGTCTCAAAATTTTCTAATGTGTTCAGAATTTGATTATCCTCACTGATTTTAGAATTGGTAAAGACAGGTTGTATAGTGTCCTCATCATCGACCCATTCATTGTCTCCTACTTATGTGATTGCTTTTGCTGGAGGATACAAATTAAATTTCTTTCTCGAATTACCATTAGAAATGTACATATCCCCCGATCTACAACTAATGAAAGCATCAGTTGTGGCTAGCCAAGGTCTTCCTAAAATAAGTGGGTGCCCTCCTAGATTACTCTTGGGATTCAAGATCATAAAATCTACTGGATACTCCCAATAATCTAAGGAGACTGAAATATCTTCTAATACACCATCTGGTTTGATAATTGACTGATCTGCAAGTTGCAGTAAAGTAGGTGTAAAGAGGAGATTAGGAAGTTTAAGTTGTTCCATAGTCTGTCTACTCATAATGTTGATAGCGGCCCCTAATTCAATCAATGTATTTGGAATTTCTATCCCATTTATATGTGTCTTGACAATTGGACTACCTGGATCTACATACTTCTGCAAGGTAAATTTTCCCATCATGATATCTGCAATTTTTCCTACTAGGTGGATTCTTCTTGTATCTCTTGGTTTCCTTCCTGGCCTTTTGAGACTCAACTCCTTTATTTTTTTTGCTAGAATAGGAATCTCTCTAATGGCTTGTAGCAAGGGAATATTGATAGAGACATTCTTTAATTCATCTAGAAAATCATAGTTGGGCAACACGATTTGTTTTTCCACCCCTTTATCAATTTGTAATCTTTCAGGGAAAGGAGGTGTGGATGAAGATGCAGGTTGCTCAACTATAGGAGTTGTGGGGGTTAACTTTTCTTTCTCTTTTTGAATGTTTGAGTTTTGAAGGGATGCTTCCTCAGAACCTTTATTTACTTTAAGAGAGTCCTCCTTAGAGGTATCTTGCTCTTGGACATCTATAGAAGGTTTTCCTAAATCTTTACCAGACCCGAGTTGTACATCATTGAGAGGAACAATCATATATGTAGGAAATTGTTGTCCTTCTATCATGTAATTATTCTGAGGATTTTTATTGTTAGGATTTGGCAATGGTTGAGAGGGTAGTTGATTTGTCTTTTGTTGAAATGGAAGCATGAGTTGAGGATTTGGATTTTGTTGAGAAGGTTTTTGTTGAGGAAATGGCAATGAAAGTTGTGGATTTTGATTTGGAAGTTGTGGAGTTTGTTGATTTTGAAAAGATGGAGGAAATTGATAAAATTGAGAAAATCTCCCATAAGGATTTTGCATTCCTTGTGCCCATGATTGATATGGATTTTGAGGTTGGGGCCAAGGTTGTTGCCAAGAATTCCAATTTGGTGGGGGTTGAAAATTCATAGGATTGTTAAACCCTTGATTTTGTTGCCCCTGCCAAGGTCTTCTTGCAACAAAACGGAGAGATTCTACTAAATTTGGATCTTCTTGAAAGACGGCTTTGAGCCCAAGAATTGAAGGACAATCCTTGGTCTCATGATTCTCTGAGCAAATGATTCTCTGAGCATCAGTTTCTGCTTTCTGCTTGTTTTGAATTTTAAGGGTGTCTAGTTGTTCACTAAGGCTCCCTAAGATATCAGTTTTGAATTCATCAATCATATTGCCAGTCTTTGCCCTACTTACTGATCCAGTTGCAGATTTGTTTGCCCTGATAAGAGAAGGATCTCTAGGCCCTTTTCCTGTTTTAGATTTTCCCCTTGGGAGATGGACACATAGTTCCGCTATGTCACGAAGTGTAAGTTGAGAACTGTCTCCCTTCTCCATCATGTTTAAAATATCTATCCATTCATCTCTAATTGCTTTCAATAAAAGGGCTTTCAATGTTTCCTCATCTAAGTTGTTCATCTTTTGTCTTTTTAAGTTGTATTGAAATCTTTCAAGTAAATCCTCCAAGTTTTCATCTTCTTTTTGTACCATTTTAAATACCTCATCCTTGTGATTGGTGGGCATAAGTCCATGTATCTATCCAAAAATGTTTATTTCATATCATTCCAAGTCCTAATGGATTGGGTCACTAATCCCATGAACCATTTCAAAGCGGATCCCTTTAATGTTGAAGGAAATAGTTTGAGTTTTTGAGAGTCTTCCATATAGTCATAAGTTCAACACACTACTTCAAACTCAAACAGAAATGTTTCAGGATCCTCACTTCGCAATCCATAAAATTTGGGGAGGATGGATGGTGAGATGTTTTTCATCATTGTGTGAGTTTCCTCATCAACTATAGGGAATCAAAACGAGTTATCTCCTTCCCTATTTCCTCCGTTATTACCTCCACCTCTACCATTGTTGCCTCCATTATTTCCTCCTCTTCTACCTCTACCTCTACCTCTGAATCCATCTACTACTTCCTTTGTCATGATAGTTTCTTCAGAGTCCTCTGGTTCTTCTATCAAGGGTGGATGAGAGGGAGTTTCTTCCTTTTCTTCTTCGGGTGATTCTACTTCTTTAATTACAATATGCTCTCCTGCAGAAGTAAAGAAAGGGTCTTCTCCTAGATGAGATTTGGTAGATAGTGTAGGAGAATCCTCTAATTCAGCTGTTGCTCCTTGAATTCCAGGATTCTTAAGGCTAGGAGTAGATGGTGGTGAATCTTGTCTATACCTTGAAGAAGCTGGAGTTGTGAAAATCAAACTCTTGGCTCTATCTATAAACCTTCCCCTAGAATCTCTTGCTCTATGCATGTTATTTTTTATTTTTAAGTTGAGCTAATAATTCTCTTTCTGATCTTCCAGATCACACTAGGTGCAAGAAGAGAGCATACTTAAGAAATTATTGAACCAATAACTTTCTTTTCTAATCCTCCAGATCACACTAGGTGAAAGAGGAGAGCATACTTCAAGAAGTTATCAATTTTTCCCTTTTTTTTTTTTAAGAAATTGGCTACCTAGTTGCACTTCCCCGGCAATGGCGCCAAAATGTTTGGTCAATTTAGTGTGTCCTAAATTGCTACATTAATTTGTCAATCCAGGATTCGTAAGCTGACAAAGTGTGGCGCACTATATGTGCAAGATAACCTATCTCTTACTTTTTGTCGTTTTTGGGTTTTTTATTTTGTTTTGGGTTTATCTTCGTTGATTTCCTAATGTGAGATGGAAATTCTAAAAGACAAGTATGGATATAAATTTTCAAGGCAATGATGTCCTTTATAATGATTTCCAAAACTTCAAACTTAAAAGGGGATTTAAAACATGCAATGATAAAATTAATTCCTAAAAGAAAATGAAAATATGCCACTATACTAGTCAAACAAATAGTGAACTATTGATCATGAAACCATTATCCCTATTGTTGTCTAAATACAAAAGAAACTACACTCAAAGAAATCCAAAATTGCAAGTAAAGTAAAGCTAAAATCAAATTACATCAACTCATATTCTGACCCCTCGCCATTAGTCTCGCTATGGCTTTCAGAGGTAATCATAAACAACTTGAGCAATCCGATATCTAATTTGTAGAAAAGTAAACTAATATCAAATTACACACTCATACTTCAATCCCTCACCATTAGTCTCACTATGGTTTTCGGAGGTAACTGATAATGACATGAGCAATTTAATATCTAATTTGCAGAAAAATAAACTAATATCAAATTACACACTCATACTTCAATCCCTCACCATTAGTCTCGTTATGGCTTTCAGAGGTAACTGATAATGACATGAGTAATTTAATATCTAAGCCAACTAATAAAGCCAATGAACAGAACTAAAATAAACAAAACAGAGCTGGAATTAAAAACTAAGAAATATAAGTCAGCAGAAAGATACAACTGATTCCATGTCATTAGTCATTGTAAAACTATGTGCAAATGCTCGAGCTGCCTACTGTAAACTGGAACAAATACACTGATTAGCATTAACAGCAATGGAAAGCATGTAAAATTATGGAAAAAAATAAAACGTTAGTACTATAAGAAATGCAATATATACAAGTGAATGACTATGGCATAATGAACGTCAAAACACAACATGAAACTATACAGAAATAAACAAAACATCGGCGTGTGTAGGGGCCCTCTGCACAACCTCAGGCAACAGCTATCAACAATGAATTATGCTCAGAAACAGAGTCTTCTCATATATTCAGAATGCAGTCATAATGACGAAACAATGTCACAGACCAGTGGGCTCGTTAATAGTCAATAATACATTCCAAAGACTAACTATGATGCATATGGAGATGCATTATTTATAACAGAAGGCTACATAACTGATTTCCTAAAAATTGCACTGACAGAGGACACGTGAACGACAATTTCCATGGATCTAGCATCATGGCTGCCGAGATGATGCAATCTAATGAAAGCGGCTTGTTGGATTTACATCGTGGGTAGCCTACAGGTGTCAGCATGCCTCCAGAAGTCTAGAAACGGTCACAAAAATCTTTCACGTGCCTGGAAACAGAGTCTTGTTACTGTGGGATTCTTCCGTTGACCACCGTTGACTATGGCCTCTTCTGACGAATCCAGCTAGACCAATGGGACACGAACCATGTCCACATCATTTACAACTTGCCCATGTGGCTCGATCTGCATGATGATACCTGCAATGTAGACTTTAACAAAAACAGCTGCAGAAAGTTGACCCAGCTGCGGAAAGTGACAAGATTCTGCAGCTCATAAGCAAAAATCTAGTTCAAACAGCAACACAAAGACATAGTCAAGAAACCACTTAATTTCTCTTTTATAACTATTATGCAATGATATTGACAGCTTAGGAGGTTCAAGTAAATGGAAAGAAGCTAGAAAAAGGTGTAGGAAAGATGCAAGTTTGGGGCTCAACAGTCATAATGGAGAGGAAATGTCAAATCAATTCATGGAAGAAGGCAGCTAAACACGTGTTTGCATGAAATTTAATTGCAAATGTCCTTGCACAAATTACTATTAATTATTGGTAGTTTTAAGTTGATTGTCATGATCACCGACATGGTCTAACGAGACTTTGGATTTTCGGAGACCCATGGAAATCATGGTATGTCTCTGATAAAATCCAGTCGTTAGGGTTGTTGATAGCAGGGAATATGTTTTTCATGTTTTCGCTTTTGGCATAATGGCATTAACTAAATACTAATATGTTTTTTTATTCTTTTGTAGACTAAACCAATGGACACATAGTTGAGAATGGTAAATGCTACCAATTGTAAACTGACATTCATATAGTACTGGGTACAAATCGAAATATGAACTTGTTTAATAATATATATTTTTAACCACCAATAGACTAGTTGTTATTATTAGGAAAAATTCACATTTAACTTGGTTTGTACATAAATGATTTTAAAGCAACAACAGGGTGTGAAGTATATTGCGTAAATGGTTCCCAAATTTTGAAATTTGTTTTAAAATTATTTCCACTACTTTTCATTAACGTTGGTAGTGTTGTTTATTAATTATTATTTACTGTAAGTGTTCCATCGAAGAGATTTCACGCATGGAATAATAACACATTATGTAAATGAAAAATGAACAAATTACAAAGTAATGTTATAAATTCAACTTTCATTTTGGAAAAATTGTGGTATGTTTAGATTGAATTATTTCCACCATTACCCGTGAATGTCCACTTCTTATACTTTGATTACTATTTATTGAGAGTTTTGTGCAAAACATATTTCACATGCACAATAGTAATAGGTAGTGATTGTTTAGTATATCTATAGATATATACATAAAGGCCAATGAAAACGTTACTGATTGACATAATATTTTAAAAGTTTAAAGAAAAAATGACTACCAGGGGAAGAAAAGAAGTTATTTGCATTGATACGATTTACTCACTTATGTTTATCGATCAAAGCTTAGAGTGGTCGAATGTGTATGAGTGATATGTGAATTTATTCATGAGAGAGAAGAATAGCCATGCTATTTGGTGTAGCGGGTTAGCGAATGTTGCATGTGTTCCAAAAGTATTCCATTTAAGAGAAATCATTTATTTGTGTGCACATAATTTGGATTTAAATTCAAGAACAATTATGCTACCAACCAAGAAGATTGCTATTCCTTTTACTGCAAACTCATTCAATCATATATTCAAATTACCTAATTTGGATATGTGCTTAAAATTGTCAAAATCAAATAGTGTTTTAGAGTCATTATAGCAGTTACATAGAGCTATGAATATGTACTAAACGAAGGATGTGTGGAGGACAAAGTATATATGGGAGAACGAGAGTCAGAACAAGAAACTGAATAAGAGGCTTTCGTTGTGTGAAATAAAAGGAGTATTTTAGAAGTCCCTATTATGCAAAATGCCTTTCCATACTTTCTTTTCTCCGCACATACTCATCCTTCGTACACAATACTTTATCATTATTATGGAATGCAAATATAGAGTCGAAGTTTTTATTCTAGCATAGAGATTTTATTATTAGCCTTGATTAACCTTTTATTGTTCAGTACTATGCATTCTAGAAAGTTGATTTGTGCAGATGGATAACGTATAGCAAAGTGTAAAAAACAATGAACAAGTAATCTATCATACATATTACTTTTTGCAAATCACTTTACCTTGACTTAATGGAAACTAGCTACAAAACAATGTTTATGCATGCATTTGTTGAATAAATGACAAAAAAGAGTGTTTTATAATAGTGATCGATGTGCTAAAAAGCAATAATCATTATGCAATATCTATTTTCTGAATAAATGTTTTCATTAATAGGAAAGTGAAATAAACAAATGTGCAAATTAAGTTACGAAAAAAAAGCAACAACTAAATGAGCGGTGATTTGTTTTGACATAGAGTGTAGCCAACGAATTAAATACACCCATATAGATCATTTTCACCCATGGAAATTAATTTTGTTGCCTTCGAATTTGGTTATGAGATAAGATGAAACACAACAATGTTATATATCATTAGCCAAAATCTATTTTTTCTAATTTCCAAAAACTTTAAGGAAATTTGACAGAGTTAAAAACTATACTGCAAATGGCTATTGTAAATTGATTTGTTGCATAAAATCTCCAAAAAGTAGCTACAAAGACAATATATTTGTATAAAATAGCAAAAAAATACTAACAACGATATAAATCACTACTTATACTCCATAATAGGAGCTATCCAGGTTTCATTAACTTCTGGTTGAAGCTGAGAAGGAATCAAGTTCTAGTCAATGGCGCACTCGACATTTCTCTGCTCTTGTTCTACTAAAATTACATAATGCACCATGATATCCTCATTTTCTTCATTATGGTGCTACCCAAAATTGATGTTCTCTGCTTAAGCCAAATTATTCACAAAATTCAACAATTCAGTTGCCAATTGTAGTAGTTGCAGCTTCAACTCCAATATTGCCAATTTCTAATTTAAAAGCTCGAAATGGCCCCATCATTGACATAGAATCATCTTAGCATGGTTTGAGACAAAAGTGATGAGAAATTCCATAGCATGAACCATTCTAACTAAAAAAATGTTGAACTCTTCCTCTACAATTCTAGAATCACACATAAACTTCAACTTATGCAACGCTTGCTAATAAACTTGATGAATTATTGTTCTAAACTGACTTTATGATTCCAAACTTACTCCAGCAATCTAAATATATGAGCGATCTAACTTTCCTTGATTTTAAGCATGTTTCTTTACCATTTATGTCGACCTTTATTTTGATTTTTCAATCAAAATTCATATTGCATAAAATTAAAAAACATTATTATATATGCCATTTTTTCAAAGCACTAAAATATCAAATCTAAATGCAATATTTTCAAAGCATTAAAATATTAATATTAACATATATTTTCATAATTAACACAAATCCATATGTGTAGGAGAAGGGAGAGAGTGCATTATACGGAGAAATCTTTCAAGCTTTTGTTGTGTGCGCCTCCACACATTGCACAATCTATTAATGACATTTTCCTTTCACATATATACAAATTTGCTTAACATGCAAATTGATTAAGGTAGGGTTGTTTCAATTTTCATGTTATACAATAAATGTTTTGATTTATCTTTCGTGTTGCACAAAATGAAAACATTCACTATTTGAAGGATGTACAAAAAAAATAGAAGTGTCGAGGGAAATTTATACCATTGAAAAAATGCCCTAAGTAGGTCCTTTGTGAGGAAGGGGAAATGTTTCTTTGATTAGTGCTCTAACACATATTTCTAGTCTCATGCAACATAGTTCCTTCTTCTGTCGGTAATAAAATTAATCAAAGGTTGTGCAAAGTGTAGAGAAAGCTCTGCACAATGAAAGTTATCTGCATAAAGTTCTCTTCGCAACCCTTATTGATAGTGTTCAATGAAAATAAATATATATTAGATATTAATTTATGCGCAAGGACTTGAATTTAAATGTCTTTAAATTATTATTATCTTTTATCGTGCAGTTATCTATGTGCAGGAGAATGAGCACAATGATTAAGTAATTGATTAAGGCAATATGAGATACGTTATTAAATAGACAAATTTCATTTTTTATTATTAATAGATTGCGCATAATGTGTGAATCCACCTAATAAAAACTGGAAAGTTTCCTGTGCACAATGTTCTTCCTTCACATTTCCGAACATATGAATTTGTGTTAAGTTTGAAAATATACATTAATATTACTATTTTAATGCCCTGAAAATCATGCTTTTAGATTTTATATCTTGATGCTTCAAACAATTCCATGTGTAATTATGTTATTTAATTTCCATCTATGAATTGTGCAAAAAGTTAATTCAAAAAATTCGTTAATACAGAGAGCCTGACAATGAAAACTGGAAAGCTTCCTTTGCACAATGTGCTTCATTCGCAGTTCCGCACATATACAAATTAAACAAAATAAAAATGTGACATTCTCAATTCCATAATTACGTTAAAACAATATTAAACTTTCATATAATATGGAAGCATTAATATTCACTTCGCAGTCAAAGTGTATTTATTCTGCATTCTTTTCTAGTGTCTTTATAATTTTATTTTATTTACTAGTAGTGGATGGTACATGGACAAAATATGTTAGTTGTTTAGTGTTTTATGTGGTTTTATTTATTTATTATAAATTAAATATTTTCATTATTATTATTATTATTAGCGCCAACCTTGATAAGGACTATAACACTTGCTTCATGGTCAAATCCCATTGGCTATGGATTATTTTTTACTAAATTTTTTCCTATATGTGTGTCAAAATTAGTTGATTATCTAATAAATATGTTGAATACTTTTGCAATAGCATGAAAATTGTAACCACTAATTTTGGTTATGTTATTCATAGGAGCATTCACCAACTGTTCATCATGCAATATTTTTAACACACACGTTATGAATGCATGTTACGTTATATTTTTTGGGTGAGTTGGTTACAAATAGATTCTTTGTTTGAATTGTGCAGTGTTGTTATGGTACTTGCATGTCATGATGACTTATTAGTACAATATCATTTCGAACGAAGGTGCAAAACGTGTAGCATTCTTATCAGGTAAACTGTGCATTGTTTTTTCTAAATGCAAGTACATAAAACATTTATACAATAGACAATATAGTTCTCTAGCAATGAAGTATTGTTATGCAACCAACTCATAAAATAGAAGAAAATATAGATCAACAACTTCAAAATCAACCTCTTGCAAGGGGGAACCTCCTTTACATTACACAAATGAGCAATTCTTTAATGATACAAATGATAAGACCTCCTTTCGATATATAGGTGTCTAAGGTGTCCTAATACAATTAGATCCTACATAACAATAATATTGTAAGGGCACAACAATTACAATAGTGGGCCTCTATGGGGCACAATAATAACAACATGGGGACTATATGGACACAATAATACAATAAGGGGGTTGCACTAATAACAATAATGGGTTACACTAGTAGTATAGGGACCTAACATGCCCCTCTCCTTCAAAGATTGTTGTCATCAATGGTTGAGTAGTTCTGGATGCTTCTATATAAAATTCTCATCCTCCCATGTGGAATCTTCAGCGGGTAAGTTCTTCCACTTGATGAGATACTCTGAAATTGATCAATTTCATAGTTGTCGATTTCTTGTTTTTGTTACTGCTTTAGGTTCCAGTATGAGTTTTCCTTCCTTGTCAAGTTCTGGAAATATTATTTGAACTGGGATCTTCTCACCTATAACCTTCTTTAAGCATGAAACATGGAAAATTGGGTGCACTCAGGAAGATGCAGGAAGCTCCAATTTGTATGCCACAGTACTAATCTTTTGTAACACCTTGTATGGACCATAATACTTTGGTGATAACTTATTATCCTTCTTCGCTTGTTTGATGGGAATTTGTTTGTATGGTTGTAGTCGTAGAAATACCTAGTCACCTAAATCAAAACTTCTTTCATTGTGATGTTGATCTGGCTGTTGTTTCATTCTATTTTGCGCCAAAGTAAGGTTATCCTTTAAGAGTTTGAGAACTTGTTGTTGATGCTCGATGTGATCTTCCACTGCTTGAACCTTAGAATTTTCCTTTAAAGATGATGTGATGGACAATGGATGATATCCATAAAGTTCCCTAAATGGGGTCATTTTTGTTGTAGTATGAAAGGAAGTGTTATACCAACATCTAGCCAGAGGCAACCACTTGACCCATTGTGTCTATTTATCAGATACAAAGCAACGAAGATATCCTTCCAAACATTTGTTCAATATCTTAGTTTTCCTATCAGATTGAGGATGATAAGATGAGCTATGAGGTAATTTAGTACCCAGACAAGAAAATAATTATGTCCAAAATTTTTGAGTGAAAATGGGATCTCTGTCGCTTACAATAATCTTTGGGTTTCCATGTAGCTTTTGAATTGTTTCCATAAATGTAGTATCAACTTTAAATGGATGAGATAATGCACAAAAGTGTGCATACTTGGTAAGTCTATCAACTACCACCATGATGAAAATATTTCCTTCGGAATTGGGTAAACATGTGATAAAATCCGTTGAAACCTCCTCCCAATATTGACTTGGAATGCATAAAGGTTGTAACAGACTTGGGATCTTAATTGTCTCAACTTTATTTTGTTAGTAAACCAAAATTTCTGCCACAAACTTTTGAATATTGGATTTAAGGCCATCCCCAAAAAAAAATAAAAAATATTTACCATGTGGTAAGTTTTTAAAAATCCTGAGTGCCCTCCTAAGGGAGAGGTGCGCAATTCCAGAAGAATCTTTTGTTTGAGTTGGGAATTATTACAAAGGTATAAGCAATCTTTGTACCATTACGAATCATTTTTCCAATGAAATGTATCAGATGTATTGGGATATTGTTGCAAATTTTGAATGAGTGCCCACACTTATTCATCATTCTTTCATTCATCCTTTACTTCATTTATCCAATTTGGTTTGATAATAGAAATGGCACAAAACAATGCTTCCACATCCTCATCATTTCTTGAGAGTCCATCTGCAACAACATTTTTATTCCCTTTTTTGTAGATGGTTTCAAAGTCATAACCCAACATCTTTGCGACTCATGTTTTTTGTTCTTCTGAAGATAACATTGGTTCTAAAAATTATTTAAGACTATCATGATCCATTTTTACCTTGAAATGTCTTCCCATTAGGTACAGTTGTCATTTCTTATGTGCATGTAGTATTGCCAACATTTCCTTCTCATAAATAGCTTTGTTTAAATACTTTCCTTTGATTGGACGACTTTCGAAATAAATGGGTCTCTATTCTTGCATTAAAATAGCACCAATTCCATTTCTTGAGGCATCACATTCCACAATAAGGTTTTTGTGAAGTCTGGCATAGCTAAGACCGATGCTTGGCACATTGCCTCTTTAAGATGTTCAAAGGCCTTCGTTGCTTCTAGAGTCCAAGAAAATGCATCTTTCTTTAGTAATGTTGTTAGAGGTGTTGTTATTCTCCCATAATTTTTAACAAACTTGCGATAATACCTTGTCAACCCGAGAAATCCTCGCAGATGCTTTATGGATGTGGGAATTTTCCATTCCTTAAATTATGGCTTTAATTTTTCTAGGGTCTACCTTAACAACTTCATGAGATACAATATGACCCAAATATTCCACCTCTTGTACTCCAAAGAAACGTTTAAATATTTTTTCATATAATTGTTGCTCCTCGAATAGTTTGAGCACCCTATCAACATGGTTAACATTATCCTTCCAAGACTTGTTGTAGATTAGTATATCATCAAAAAATACTAACACAAATTTTCTAAGGAAGGGTTTGAAAATGGAGTTCATCAAACCTTGAAATGTAGAAGGTGCATTGGTAAGGCCAAAAGGCATGACCAAAAATTCATAATGACCCTCATGAGTTCTAAATGTTGATTTTGGAATGTCTTCAGTCTTCATTATGATTTGGTGATATCCTGAATGAAGATCCAACTTGGTGAAGTAAGTTGTTCCATGTAATTCATCCAATAATTCATCAATGACAGGAATGGGAAATTTATCTTTAATAGTAAGCTTGTTGAGCTCCCTATAATCTGGACACATGCACCTTGATCCATCCTTCTTGTGTACCAATACCATTGGAGCAAAGAAAGAACTTTGACTTCATTGAATTATATCGACCTCTAGCATTTCTGCAACCATACGTTCAATTTCACTCTTTTGGGCATATGGATATGTGTAAGGACTAATGTTTGGGGGACAAATTCCTGGAATCAAATGAATAGCATGATCATGATCATGAATAGGTGGGAGGCCTTTGGTAGTCTCAAATTCCTTGGAATGATTGTCCAAAACTTTTTGAAGATCTAGAGAAATAGATGATTTTTATGTGGGAACCTCTAGTGGACATAATTGTGCAATTACGCCCTATTGTTCTTTCTTTAGTAGATTTTTCATACTATTAGAGCTGATTATATTTCTTGATTTCCCTACGATACCCCTTAATTCAACTTCCTTTCCTTCCCAAAAAAAATTCAAGAACATTTCTCAAAAATTAAAATCTATCGTACCCAAAGATTGTAGCCATTGGACTCCTAGTACAACATCAGCACCACCCATTGGAATGGAAAGCATTGAAGTATTCATTACATATTCTCCCATGGTTATCTAATAATCACCCAATGACTGACATCAGTTGACTTTTTATCTAAACAAAAGGTATTACAGACTCATGTGCCGGTGTGTGTTCTGTGTTATTTAAGCAACAAATCGATCAAATTTCCAATACACAGACATTTAAATGGAAAGACAACAGAGAAATACAGTAAGCAACCACAAAGAGACAAGCAATTTTCAAAAGGAGTTCACCCTATTCTCCAGGGCTACGTCTCTGGTCCAGCTTTCAGTGGTGGCCTTGTTTTATTGTGTCTTTAAACAGAGAATTACAATGCAGGGACTCAATGTGAGTTCTCTTGAAGCAGGTTTTGCTTAGTAGGGTGGTTCTTAGATTCCCCAAGCCACTGGAGTACACAGTCTCTTCTTTCCACCAGCTCCGTGACCTTCTGGTCTACAGTGGCAAGAGCCTAATGTGGTGCTCAGCCCGGACAAATCTCTCTATGGGGTGGCTCGAATCTCTCAAGCTTTGTGGTGCTCGATGCTATCGTTGTGTCAGCTCGGCCCTCTGTCTCGTCTTGCTTTTCTCTTGCTTTACTGCCTTCTTCTTTGTGTATTTTGTCCTCCTCTCAGGATTCTGGTCTTTTCTCCTTCGTCTCTCAGACTTCACTCCAACTTGACTGTATATTCTATCTCTATTCATGGCTTTTAGCCATTCATTTCCATGCCTGTTCCGTTCCTCTTCCACCTCTATCGATTCGCCTTCTGCAGCTGTGCTTGGAGTTCCTTTTTTGGCGTCAGTATGAACGCTCAGGGAGTGGCCACGTGTCCTCATCTAAATAGTGCCAGCCTGCTCGTCGGTTCGTTTCTTCAGTTATGTCGTGGATGCATTCTTCCTCCACCGTAGTGGTCAAACGGATTTCAAATCCCTTTAGAACGCGACTTAATTCCCTATCGATTTTGCTTCCTCCATCGAGCGCAATCTCAGTCGTCTGATCTGGGCTCCCCCAGATCCAACATCATACGCACATCCTACGTGGTTGACTTTCTCGATCAATAACGCGAGATCAACGGCGGTTTTCTCTCACCTCCACCGCCATGTGTCGATCGTTAAGTGGGATCGATCCACTCTCTCTAAAACCGTTTACCGTTTGAGGGTGCTTCGATCAATACTACCAGTTTCGAGAGTGTGGGTCCCGCCTTGTATGATTAGCACTTTTTTCCTTTCCCGCCCGCAGTTCTCCGGTTCGCCATGCGTCCAAGTGCTCGAGCTTCCCCCCATTTCAGCCCTGTTCACCCAGCAATGCGCGATGCAATAATCGCGCATAAAAAATTACCTCCTTTTCCTGATCTGGGGCTCCCAGGGGCTACTTTGACCTCCTGCGCAGTCTCCATGGGCCTCGGTTAGCACACTTTGACCGAGGTCCTCGTCGTTCCACGCTGGCTACCATTGCCACTGGTTCAGGGTGTTTTTGATCGTTGTTTTTGAAATTTTTAGAGATTCGTCCTGACCTGATATAGTCATGGTTCTTTGCCAATCTTTGATGGATCCAATTCGGACCACATGGATATCTTGATATTATGGCACCTTCTAGAGAAATTTATGGTTCCTCCATTTGCAACCATCACTTGACACTTTGGTGTTGGATATAGGAAGAAATTCAATTCCTTGGACATCTTACAATGAATAAAATTATGGGTACTACCCGAATCAATCAACATTATTAACTTTTTCTTCTTGATAATTCCTTCTATCTTGAGAGTTTGAGGAGTGGTAATTCCTACCAGTGCATTACAAGTTATGGTCAGATTCATTTATTCTTTCCCTTGGGTTGGTTCCTGGTGTATATCCTCTTCTTTTGACGTTTCTTGTTCCTTTTCTTGCCAACTTGAACGCCCAAGGGAAAACCTCATTTTGGATGTTATCCTTTAAAGTCCCAATGAACACATCAATTCTATGCTCCTATGGAATATCTTTTATCCTTATATTCAATTTTTGGAATTCCTCAATGTGCTCCACCATTGAACCTTTTGTTTGATATTTATCAATTGGCTAAAGAATGTGTCACTTTTTGTATCCTCATAATGTGCTATCATTTCCTCCATAAAAATTGACCAAGTGACAATTTTTTTACAAGAGCAAAGCCATCGATACCATACAAACTGATTGGGTTCTAAATATAAATTTTCAATGCGTACCTTTTGTGTGTTTTGCACATTATGGATATCAAAATATTGCTCCATCTATAGTATCCATGCTATGGGATCGTTGACATCAAACTTCCTCATATCGATCTTTAGAACATGGTGGGTCTTAAATCGAACATTAGATTCCTTTGGAATCATGATCAACATTTCTTTTTTTCTCATCATGAGTTTCCTCTACTACCGTTTCACCATTATGAAGCATTTCTTGAAGCAACTTTGCCAAACCTCCTTTGAAACCTTCCATGTCTTTCTTCAAATCTTCAATGTTCATCTAAACCATCCATCTTAGATTCCACGCCATCAATATTAGCTTCCACATCATTCATCTTAGCTTCCACGCCTTTCTTTAAACCATCCATCTTAGCTTATGTTACTTTTTGTGAGAGTGAAATTTGTTGTGCTTGGTCTCGTAATTTTGATATATCATGTTGCATTTCTTCCTCTTCTTCATAAGTCATGGTACAAATTTCAGGTTTATTACCTAGTGTTTCCATTTCCTTTCTTCGTGGCATCAATTAATCATAATTATGCTTCATTATTCCCTTTGAATTACTTCAAACTAATTTTTCAGACCAAACTTATGCAAAATTTTAAAAAGACTACACACATTTTTTCGCTTTGTAGGAGCTCGATATTGAAATCTCTGTAATTTCATATCTCCAAGGTCTAAAATTTCATCCTGCAGTAGCCCTTTGGGTATTCTTTCCAACCCTATAAGTCTTATCAAGATTCGATTCTCCAAGGAAGAGTTATTCCAAATATCCCACAATGGCCCCATTATAGAATGGTTCAGTAGAGCAAACTTATACGAAGTTCCACGTGTCACTGTTTCAACCTTCAGACCTAGAAACAATACATAGAAAACTACAATCCGTCATTTATTTGTAACTTTTTGCGAAATTTTAATTTTTTTCTCAGAGAGAAAGTTATGACGATTTTTCCCAGGTCACCTGTTTGAGATATAATTTGGGATCCTACAAAAATCCTAACTTGCTTGGATCATATCTCTGAAAATATAGCGATATAAGATCTAAAATTCAGACCCAAGGTTCATCGAGATTTTGTCTCAAATTGATTTTAATTTTAGCTTCTAAAACATCACAAAAAAAGTTGTTATAGCGAAAATTCCATGATGACCTGTTTGAAGCAGCAAAACCCTAGAATCTAAAGCTCTGATACCAAATGTTATGCAACCAGCTCACAAAATAGAAGAAAAGATAGATCAATGACTTCTAAATCAGCCTCTTTGAGGGGGAAACCTCCTTTACATTACAAAAATGAAAAAAAAAAAATTGATGATACAAATGACAAAACCTCTTTTCTATATATAGGAGTCTAAGGGGTCCCAATACAATCATAACCTACATAACAATAATATTGTAGGGGCAAAACAAGAACAATAGCGGGCTTCTATGGGGCACAATAACAAAAACATGGGGACTATATGGGCACAATAATACAATAAGGGGATTACACTAATAATAGTAAGGGGTTACATTAGCAGTATAGGGACCTAACAAGTACGAAGTTTAATAATTGGATAATGTGATAGTGCTACGCACATTTACAAAAGATACATTACAATCATATAGGTCTTACGTTTCAATTACTTGCCTGATGTGAAATTATAATCTCTTATTCTTCTTAATTCTATATATTTGATTCAAGTCATATCATCACAACAATGAAAATGAACACAAGCAAAACAAATATCGTTAAAGAAAATGATAAATTTTCTAAGAGGTTCGTTTCTCTTCTATTTATTTCCATTTTATTATGTTTACATAACACAGTCCAATGTATTTCCTTATTTTTCAACCAATATTTTTTTATGAACTATTACTAAAAATAAAGTTTTTTTCAATTTTCAAGAAACATATAACACTTAGAAATTTGAATCTATGACAACAATTACAAGCAAAAGGTACTTTCAACGTTTCTATTAGACACTTGTTTCTGTTGAAACTAAAAAATATTTAAAATATTTGCTATAACTATAGAAATAAGAATATATATGGTAGCTATGAACCTGATATTGAAGGAGAATTTACTTAGTATCAATTATAATGTCCTTTTAAGCAATGATTTTAATGTATTATTTGTGAACAAGAAAAAGATATCGGATGTGAATGATGTGACAGTAGAGATGGACGAGGTTGTAGAGATAGAAATGAGTAGTAGTACAGAAACAGATATTGCAACATAAAAAACCAAAGGAACAAAAAACAACAAAGAAACAAAAGAAAATATGTAGTTCTATGTAGATTTATCAATTATATATCAAGTTTCTTTTTTGTTCTCCCCTTTTTTGAATTAATTCCAATTCAATACTCATGACTAGGGAAAAAGAGATTGATACTATGCCATTGTTTATCAAAGATATTAGTAACAATATAACAGGAAGCATTTTTCATGGAGTTGTCTTAGTTACGTATCGAATTTTTTGGACAAAATAAACAAGACAAAAGCAATACTCCATGTAGATTTAATAGAATCATAAGAAAGGTGAGATGAAAATAACATTGCTTGTGCCAACACAATTTATCAAACAAAATAACCCAAAATTTATTGCAAATGCTGACATTTCTATCAAATATTTTCAAATTATTCCAAGGCATTAATATGATAGTGGTGATTGTGAAAAAATTATCTATGTAAATAACTTTACTATTGTAGAAAACATTTGTCCTCTTTGCGCAAAGTATCAATTCTTTCCAAATATAATGATTGCAAATATGTATCATAATGAAGAACCACTTCCAATTGGCACAATAGTTGCTATTGAAATTTTGCTAACGCACACAACAATGCAATATGTATTGGAAATAAAAGGCGACAATGCAAAATAGGACAGGGCAATAGTAAGCTTATATTTATTTGTATATTTCATTGTTACAAAATTATTGTCCATATATTAATTATTTTCATGCACGTTGTTTTACAATTTTTGCATATGCATGAGGGCTTCACTGATAAAGAAATACGACACCGCGTGTGTTCATATTGGGGCATAAAAAATGAGGAAAAAAATGAAATAATATATTGAGCACATAATAGGGGGTAAAGGGTTTTTATATCTTTTACAACAAATGTGTATTATAAGGTATTTTTTATACAATACATTTTGAAATAAAGTCCTGAAGGATTGAATAGCGGGATGCATAAGAGACAACTTCAAGTGATTCCTTTCTAAATCCATAGTAGAAAGCAACCTTGTTTGATAGGTTCGGGTTGTTTGTGTTGTTCGTTGAGTTGCCATGTTACTTCTAACCTTGTAATTTCTCTCTTCAATCTGCTAGTAATCCTTTTGCAATGTATCTACTGGGGATGGAGTCTTTTCAATTGGAAATGTTGCAAGATCAGTAGAAATAGAAGAAGAAGCAATGCATATTAGGTTTCCCAATTGCATTTGCAAACTAGGCTGATCGAAAGGCCCTTCTGTCAATTTAACTATCTCCTTCATCTTCTCCTTGAACCTTGAATCCTTCATCTTCTACAATGTATATCAAAAGAAGAAAGGTGCATTGTAGAATGCATGTGGTGGCATAAGAGAGGCATCATGCCACTATACTATGATATAAATATAAATGGGTATAAAAAAATGTTAATGAAAAAATAGATACCTAAGATATCTAGTGAAAGTAGGGGTTTTTTAAATTGGGAAGGTGTATTGGGTTCGGTTTGGTAGCTGGTTAAATAAAGTGTTTTTTAGAGGTATTTTCCAATATGTAGTAAAATTAATAGTATTCTTCAATATGCCATGAACACACGTGCTATGTCAAAGGTTTATCGAGTGAAGCCCTCATGTGCATAGATAACATGTTCAAGTGCATGATAAACTTGTTCCAGCATGTCTTTCAATCAAAATAAAGTTGCACGAAAACATTTTCCCACTGATTTTGCTAAAAAATATAGTTAAAAAATAAGATAGAGTTTTCCAAACTTCGCAATTGAGCTTCATATGTTCATTGAAAAGAGGAAAGAAAGTCAAAGATCTAAAAAAAAAAAACTTTCTTTGCCTAGTGAAATATGCACAGTAAAATTTATCATATTGTAGCTATTATCTCTATCTCTATATATACACATATAGATAAAGAAAAAAAACATAAAAAAAGACATTTGATTTCATGTCCCTAAGCGTATGTTTTAGATGTTAATTTTACAGTACTTCCAAGGATACCTAACAGAGACTGATGCATACACGAATCTATTTGAGACTTTATGTTCCCAATGCAGTAATTTAATTATAATTGTTAGATCTATGAAGAAAACTATGGTTTATTGTATTGTTTGCAAGTAGAACTCTCACTTCATTTATTTTCATCGATTAAACTACATCATACATGCAAATGAGAGGGTTGCAATATAGTGTGTTCTCAGAGGTGTAGAACTGGAAAAAAGTATTACCTCGAATGCGGAAACTTACCTATGAGTAATAATGTCCAAAAAAATAAGTTGTCAGTGGTATATTGTCCAATTTCAAGGCACATGACGCATTTACAATAAACCATCAAAACATGATTACACGTACACAATGACGATTTTATTTGTTTAGCAATTATGTTTATGACATATTATGTTACGTAATAGTTTTGATGATAACATATAACATATGAATTTTTGAAAGAATTTAGCACTAGAGCATGCGAGAAATGACAAATGTGTTATATGTAAAAATTGTCTCGAGACAGTAATGTTTCAGCATATTGATATGCAATCACATTATTGTTCAAATGTTGAATTTCATTTACTTCAATGCATGGATCTGGTTTCACGTTAGGAAGCAATTTACTATCGACTATTTGTGAGGAGTAGAACAACATGGGAATTTACTTGGTTTCACATATCCGTATCTCCAATCTTAAGATCTTTTTCTACTTTACGGATCAAGAATTTGAGCATTGTTGAACAATTTTTTAACAAAGAAACAAAATTTCCTTACATTGCACATGAATGTATTTCAGTAAACTACTTTGTTCAGGTTATGTGTTATGTACTATGTTATTTACTAAGATTATACACAATGTCTTGTTTCTTATGTATGGATGCTTCATTATGTTATGTTCTATTTGCTTTCTTGCAGTCTCATTTCTTACATTGTTTTATTGATTTATCAAAATTTGAAAATATGTTTCAATCACACTGTCGTTAATTAATGGAGTCTATAATGACGATCTTATTTATTTACATTGTTGAGTAAGTGAGTAACATTATAGTTCTTGTTGATTAAATTTTCAATTAATCTTAACATTACCTTATACTTTCTTGTTGAAGAAACTGACTATTGTCGAACAACTCTTTCGATTTATTGGATGATTGAAATATTTTCTCATGTTAGGATTAGCTCATGTTCTATTCTATTTGATTATATTATGGTGCAATGCATCATTGATTATTTCCAAAGTGTAGAGCACCATGTGTATTTATGTGCTTCAGTATATCCATATCTACAATCTTAACATCGTCTTCTATTTTCCTGCTTTAAGAATTTGAGCATTGTTATAGTTTTTTTTAACAAGAGAGTAGGATCTGATTACATTGTGCAAAGACGTATTTCAATGAATTTTTTTGTTCAAGTTCTATGTTTCATACTATGCTATTTATTGTTTCATATTATACTATTTACTATGTTTTAATTGTTTATAACTTGGTTAGTAGGATAATCGATGAATCATCTTTCAATGACAATGTTGCTAGCTAATGAAGTTAACCATCATTATGTCTTGTGCATCATCACATAAACGAAACTGTGTAGACGTGCATAGCTGTGAGAAGGCTTTTATGAAATGGAAAGGCCTTTGCATTTTACATTTCACATAAATACTCCACTTGATCCAAATAATGTGGATCCTTAGTATTTGTTTGATGTCTTTATAAAGAGCAAATTGCATCTAGTAATATTTGACAATGGTTTTACAATTTAACTCCAATGTGTAACTAGTGCTCTATCATGTTTTCTTCTTTTCAATATGATTTCTTACACCTTTTTATTGATTTATCAATTTTGTAACTCTTTTTTTATTAAAAATACTATTCCATGCAAAATTCAAACAAATATCTAAATGAATCATTATAATATGAAGCTGAAACAAACTTGTAAAATGAATAAAGAGCCCTACAATATTACTTATAAAATATTTTGCATCTATACATATGTGTGTATTCACAATGTTCTGATAGTTTTTTCCTTTTTATTTACTATGCCAAGAATATTACAATATATCGCATCTAGCATATACTGAATTTCAAAATTGGTTGAGAAAATAGCAAAATTTGGTAACGATTTCTCTACTTATCAACTATTGTTCCTGGAGATTAACGATTCTACTAATTTTGTGAGAGCTCTTCTAAGAAAGTTCTTATGACATTCAATTCATGTTCAAACCGACTAAGTGTTTGCTGAAGTTCCAATATATTATCCATTAGCATTAAGGTATCGTGACTAAGCATTAAGATATCTTGGTTGAGCCTTAGAATATCTTCGCTCTCTACATGTATCTCTTCCTCTATACTTTTGTCATTGTTACTTCGAGCCATTTGTTTCACTCTTAGCCACAAATTCAAAAAACAATAAACAAATTATAAAACGAATCTTGAAAACACTTATCAATATTAGAACAAACAAAATAAATCAGTTGTCCTTAAATTTTAGTGTTAACTTCAGTACTAACGAATCTACAACAAATTGAACATTGAAAAATTGTTTTCACAGTGAATAGACCTATATATAATGCATTAAAGGCTATAAGTCATATAAATCACGAATTGACATCTAAGCTATGAAATGAAATTTAAATACTATTGATTTTGATGGTATTCATCAGTGATCGTCATCAACTTTGCTACTACCAATTTGACTGATCTTTAATAAGAAAACATTATTGTCAAATTGATCACTTTAAATCATATATGTTGTACCTAGATTCCAACTCCAAGTTGTCCAATTCATATGATTACATCTCATGATTGATCTATCTCACACGTTTTAGAAATTGATATCGAGAATTATGCTATCGATCAATTTAAATCATATCCAATATTTTACTTAATTCCAACTTGAAGTAGTCCAATTCATATGATTATGTTTCATGATTGATCTGTTTCACATGCTTTATAAATCGATATCGAGATACTATTTTACTAATATAATAAATCACATTCTATTTTGATTAACTAAATCTCTTCTTCCTATAAATTTACAAGTATTTTCAGCATTTATTCAATGAACCAACACATATTCAGGAAATTTACAATGTAAATTTGTTTTTCTATATTTATCCTTTCATTCATTCATTTCAACATTGCTTTTAATTGACCAAGAAGAATCAAGTAAGATGGAAAAGAAAAAACTCGAACAAGCGACAATGTTAGAAGCATCTCTAAACCAAAACAAGTATTAATTTATGCAAAAAAAAGAAAAAAAAACAAGAAAACGATTATAGTATCAATAACAACTTAGCAAAACTTTCAAGACCCAAACAATTTTCACTATCATTACATTCCCAAAAACAATTCTCCTCGGAACTCCATCATAAATCTACCACTAAATAATACTCTACAAACAACAACATAAGAAAACTGGCCATCCATTTCCATGTTGCATCTTCATACATACATAACATAGTAGAAATGAGTCTCAAACTATTTAGCTAGTCCATAAATAACATCAGAAATAGATTCAATTCTCCATGAAAGAGGCAGATGCACATACAAACTATCCATCACCAACATGAGCAACATCAACAACAACACTAACACCACCAACATTTCCAACCGAAACTCATCCTTTGTTCTCCAACCCGAGAGGACTCTATCTAATATTAAGTGTTTCTCTTCTAAAAGCATTGTGTGTGCTTATAAATTTCGAAAAAAAATATTTTATAATATTGATAGATATGATTTTATAGATATCTTTGCAATCGGCGATTACTACACAATGCATTAGAGTAAATTCAATTCAACATTTGAGCGATAATGTGATTGCATATCGATTTGTTGAATAGATATTAATATCACTGCTAAGTATTAATTAATACCTCAATGCTTCCTACATATTACAAGTTTTTGCATCTTCATAAACATTACCGCCTCGACACAATTTTTTCATATAACACATTTGTCCTTGCTCACATGCTTTAGTGCTAAATTTTGTCAACAATTCATAGATTATCTGTTATCATCAAAACGATTACGTAATATAATATGTCATAAACATTGTTGCTAAACTACATTAAAAATAGTACAATACACGACATTAAATTTCATAAATGAGATTTGGTATTGTATCTTAGCTTTGAAGTGTGTAGAAGTTGATTATGCCATATTTTATGTTGGCTTTGAGATTTTTTGTGCTCACTCTCAACACTTGTAGAAATTTCTCATTTCCCACCCCGGTTTTCAGTTTCACCTTATTTCTCCCATATAGTTAAATGCCCTTTCCCATATCCATACATTCAACAACTGAACAAATAAATTTTTGTTGAAAACACAAATTCTGGAAATTTTACAGAATGCTGGAAAATGCAGAAATAAAAAATCAGCAGGTACAAACAATCATTTAACACATTTGAACACAGTGATTTTTGGTCAATATGACCCTGGAAAAACCCCCTACAACTCTTAGGGAAAACCAGTTAGAGAGCTCTTTTTTATTTCTGAAAATGCCGTTTTTACAGTGAGAAATATTCAGCAAAAAATCAGCAAGCAAATTTCCAACTTATCTCTTTTCCCGTGCCTCACAGCAAACTGGAAATTACAGCAAACAGGATAGCAATAAATGTTGTACGACCTCCTCGATTTTTGTGCCCACTTTCAGCCTTAAATGCTGTTGTATGGCCTGCATTAAATGCGTTGTACGAACTGCAATAAATGCACTGTACAGACCTCGATTTCGTGCAGAAAAAATAGCAAACCGCTCCTCGATTTCTGTGCAAACCAGTTGTACGGATTTCTAGAAAATCATGCCAAAATTAGCCTTTCACTGTATGCTGAATCAACTATACAAATTTGCTCAACTGCTGCCTTGGAATGTGTACCAAGCTGCTATCTCCTTCTCCTCCTTGTCTAGAAATCTCCCTTGCTCTCTTGCTCTCCTTCTCTCAATCTGCTCATGAAAGAATGAATGACCTCTTGCCTCCTTTTCCTCCTTTAATCTAATCCTAAGTGAATTTTGGGTAACCTCTAAATCCAATGGCTGAAATAGATTGAGATCTAGGGCTGAGATTAAATGCTCACTTAAATGCTCACTTTTTATCTTTTAACTCACCCCACTTTAATAAAGACCCACTTAGTCATTTATTTCCAAAGTCACTTTTCCTTTCTAATTTTACATTAACTTTATTAAAGTCACTTTAAAATTAGACTTTAGGAACTTTATCACTTAAAGTCACTTTTAAATTAGATTTAACTTTTATAAAAATTATAAAGTTACTTTAGGAGAAAAATTAAATTCTTTTGGACACTTTTCCCTATGCCAAAGATCAAATCCTTAGGAACCACCTGTCCGCCGATACCAAATTCACACTCCCTCTTACGAGGAAGGTGTTCCTCACCCAACCCATCTTGTCTCTGAAGTAGACATGCTTGCCCCGTGGTAAGGCTTTGGTAAGAATATCTGCAACATGCTCATCAGTGGAAATATACTCAAGCTTCACAACTCCCTTCTGAACATAGTCTGTGATGAAATGATATTTGATCCCGATATGCTTTGACCTGTCATGAAATACTAGATTCTCCGTGAGTTTAATGCAACTCTGATTATCACAGTAAATCACTGAATGTCTCAACGGCTGACCAAATAAGCCAAACAACATCTTCCAAAGCCAGATGGTCTCACAACTAGCTAGACTGGCTGCCATATACTCTGCTTCCGCTGAACTCAATGCTATTGACTGCTGCTTCCGACTGAACCATGACACTACTGCTGAACCCAACCCAAAACAGCACCCTGAAGTGCTCTTCCTATTAGAAGAACAAGCTGCCAAATCAGAATCAGTATAACCTGCCAACCTCACTCCATCCCCCTACCTGTAGTCCAGACCATAATCCACTGTCCCCTGCAAGTACCGGAAAATGTGTTTTGCAGCCACCCAGTGAACCTTCCTAGGCTCACACATAAACTGACTCATCGTGTTGACTGCAAAACAAATATCTAATCTAATGTTGACCAAATACATCAAGGAACCAATCAGCTGCCTGTGCAATGTGGGATCCACCAACTCAGAATCCAAAGCATGAAGCTTCTTCCAGTTGGTAATCATCAGTGTCGACATGCGTCTACAATCCTCCATGTGGAATCTACCAAGGATGTCCACAATATATTTCCCCTGCCCCAGGAAAAAATGCCCCTCGTCCTGCCACACCTCCAAACCCAAAAATTAATGCATCAAGCCAATGTCCTTCATCTCAAACTCTGCCGTAAGATCTCTCTTGCATTGCTCTATGAGTCTCTCTGCACCTGTAATGACCAAGTCATCCACATGCAGCACCAGAATGAGAGGCTACTCACCTATCACAATATAGTAAAGGTTCAGATCTGCCTCACTCTTTGTGAAACCCATCCCCTGCAAGTATGTACCTATCCTGGAGTACCAAGCTCTGGGAGCTTGCTTCAGGCCATAAAGGGCCTTCTTCAGTCTGCACACACGGGACTCCTTCCCATGCACATCAAAGCCCTGTGGCTGCTCAATGTACACCTTCTCCTGTATGAAGCCATTGAGAAATGCAGTCTTCACATCCATCTGGTGTATCTTCCACCCATCTCTGCTGCTATCGATATAATGGAGCGGATCGAAGTATATCGAGCCACGGGAGTGAAGGTCTCCTCATAATCAACTCCCTCTACCTGGGAGAACCCTCTATCCACAAACCTCGGTCAATGCTGCCATATGCAGCATGCTTTACCTTGTAAAGCCATCTGGAAGTAACCACGGATTTGCCCTCAGGCCTCGGCACCACCTCCCAAACATCATTCTTCATGATAGAAGAATACTCCTCCTGCATGGCCTCTCTCCATACCTCCTGGCTAGCTGCCTCCTCATAGCTAGAAGGCTCAGAGTCAAGGATGTTGGTAGCCATTGCCATATAGCTACAAAACCTCTCAGGTGGTCTACTCTCTCTAACCAACCTCTTAGGCTCAACAACATATGTGGCATCTCTGAAGGTGTCCAGAAGCCACTTGGGCTTCCTCTTCCCTGAGTATGCTTCTCCCATGGGAGAATGAAACTCCTCCTCCTCATCACCATCAGTAGCTTGAACTCCTGACTGTCTGTCTGCTGTCCTCCTGCCTGCACCTGAACCTATAAAAGTTGAGGTAGCATGTGAACTGTCCATCAGTGTACTCCCTAGTGAACTTCTCTGCATGATGCTCGAAGCACCACCCTCTGGCTCATCGAGCCACTGCTCACTGATGGATCTGACATCCTCATAGATGTACCTCCAGATCCTCTTGATCCCTGCCCACTGGATCCCTATGACTAACTCAACTACTGCCGAGGGTCTGGCTGATCCAGATACTCTAACTCCTATGACCTCCTCAAGGCCCTGTCCTCCTTGAACTTCACATCCCGCCTAACAAAAACTCTCCTCTGTGCAGGAATGTAAATCCGAAAGGCCTTTGAGGTCTCATTGTAGCCCACAAAGATACCCTTCTCTGCGTTGGGCTCTAGTTTGGTCCTCTTCTCCTTAGGTATGTAGGAGTATGTAATGCATCCAAAGATACGAAGATGACCAATATCAGGCTTCTTCCCAGAGAAAGCCTCCTCCAGAGCCATGTGCCTCAAGGCACGATGCGGACTCCTATTCTGCAAGTAAACAGCTGTGTTGCAGGGCTCTGCCCATAAGAACAATGGCAGCCCCTGATCATGTAAAATGGCTTTGGCAGCCCCTAAAATGGATCTGTTCTTCCTCTCCACAACCTCGTTCTGCTGGGGGTTGTAAGGAACAATGAATTCCATCCTAATGCCTGCCTCCAAACAATAATCAACAAACTCTCCAAGGGTGTACTCTCCCCAATTGTCCGACCTCAGGGACTTGATCTTCCGACCTGACTGTGTCTCCACAAGAGCTCTAAACTCCTGAAACCGCTTGAAGACCTCACTCTTGGTCTTCAAGAAATAAATCCAGGTCCTCCTGGAGTGATCATCAATGAATAAAACATAATACTCGTATCCACTCAAGGAAACATGAGACATCCGACCGCTCACATCAGAATGTATCAAATCAAGTATCCCAGTCGCTCTGTCGTCACTGCTGGGAAAAGGGGATTTGGCAAACTTGACCATAGCACATCCTCTATAAGTATCAAAGTGATCAGTACTGAAATCTGGCATACCTGTAGTGATCTCCCACAAGGTCCTCAAGACTCCATGATACATATGTCCCATCCTGCGGTGCCAAACCTCACACTGCTCAGAACTGCTAGCTCTGCTATCGGTACTACTACTCAATGCCAAAAGGGGCTAGAATGCAAACCTGTACACCTTTGCATGGCGTACACCTATCACTCTAGCTGACTCAGCTGGAGCGCCCCTGGGATACATCAACACCTATCCTCCCCTGAATAGTACCTCATATCCCCTGTCCTCCAAAGCTTAGACAGATATGAGGTTCTTCCTCATCCCTGGCACATAAAGAACCTCTGTCACTTTCAAGGGAGGTTTGGACTCCCTCTGAAATGTCAGTGTCCCCACCCCGACTGCTCTAACAACTCTGTCATCACCGAGTACTACCTCTACATCAGTGTCACTCTCTAAAAGCTCTGAGAAGTACTCACGGACTCCTGTCATATGACGTGAAGCCCCACTGTCTACATACCATATACCTGTAGATTCTCCGCTAATCGAGGGAAAAGCCTGCTCCCTCTGAACCTGTATGGCAGGTGATCCTGCACTAGAGGACTCACATATAGTGAATGCAAACTCATGGTCAAAACGACCTACAAAGTCCTCAATCTCTGCTGATGTTGCCAAACTCTGGTCCTTTCCCTTCTTCTTCTTCTTCTCCGGACACACAACTGCATAGTGTCCCATCTTTTGACAATTCCAACATTTCACCTTGGAATAGCCCTTCTGTGTGTTTACCTGTTTACCTTTACCTTTGCCTTTGCCCCCACCACTGCTTGTGGAAGCCTACTTCTTCCCTTTGCCTTTCTTGCCTCCTGCCACCAGTGCTACATCCTCATCCTGCTCAACTGGCTTGGCTGCCCCAAGCTGACCTTTCCTGATCTCTGTCTGAATGCAACCATCCTAAAACCTCTCCCATGTGGGAAGGGTCTCACGTGCACAAACCCCATCAGCAAAGTTCATCCATGAACAAGGGAGGCTATTCACTGCAATCCGTACCAATTCAGTGGGTGGAATGGCCTCTCTAATTGTTGCCAACTCATCTCTCACATTAGTAATCTTTGTGAGTTATCCAGCTGCACTATCATTACCCATCTTAATGTTCTTCAGCTTCTCCTTCAGGACCATTTTCCAGTTCTCATTGGTACTCTGGTAGATATTAGACAATGTTGTCCACATCTCATGGGCATTTCTCTTTCCTCTCACACGAGGAATGCAATGGTCTTTGACTCCATCTAGAATCAGCCTCTTACCCTTGTTGTTGTTTCTATTATACTTAACCAACTGAGTAGCATCAGTAGGCACAACAACAAGGTTCTATGTGGTATGCACCATGATATCCCAGACTTCTACCTCCTCAAAGATACTATGCATTCTCTCCTTCCAAACGTTGTAATTTGTATGCCCATCCATCCTATCCTCCACTCTCAATCCCAATGACATCCTGTTGTCCTAAAACTAAAAAATAGCACTGTTGTAGTAAAGATAAAACTGTTGTTTGTGAAAAATCAGCGTGCTGAAATTTTCTGAGTGAAAAATCAGCAGGCTATAATTTCCCTCCTTGCTGTCCCAAACTACACTTTAGCACTCAAGCTCTGATACCATGTAGAAATTTCTCATTTCCCACCCCGGTTTTCAGTTTCACCTTATTTCTCTCATATAGTTAAATGCCCTTTCCCATATCCATACATTCAACAAAAAAAAAAAAAAAAAAAAAAAAAAAAAAACACACACACACACACAAAATTCTGGAATTTTACAGATGCTGGAAAATGCAGAAATAAAAAAATCAGCAGGTACAAACAGTCATTTAACACATTTGAACACAGTGATTTTTGGTCAATGTGACCCTGGAAAAACCCCCTACAACTCTTGGAGAAAACCAGATCGAGAGTTCTTCTTTATTTCTGAAAATGTCGTTTTTACAGTGAAAAATATTCAGCAAAAAAACAGCAAACAAGTTTACAACTTATCTCTTTTCCCGTGCCTCACGGCTAACTGGAAATTACAGCAAACAGGATAGCAATAAATGTTGTACGGCCTCCTTGATTTTTTTGCCACTTTCAGCCTTCAATGCTGCTATACAACCTGCATTAAATGCATTGTATGGATTGTAATAAATGCACTGTATGGACCTCGATTTGCATGCAGAAAAAATAGCAAACTGCTCCTCAATTTATGTGCAAACCACTCCTCGATTTTTGTGCAAACGAGCTGTACGGATTTCTAGAAAATCATGCCAAAATCAGCCTTTCACTGTGTGCTGAATCAACTGTACAAATCTGCTCAACTATTGCCCTCGAATGTGTGCCAAGTCGTTATCTCCTTCTCCTCCTTGTCCAGAAATCTCCCTTGCTCTCTTGCTCTCCTTCTCTCAATCTACTCATGAAAGAATGAATGACCTCTTGCCTCCTTTTCCTCCTTTAATCTAATCCTAAGTGAATTTTGGGTAACCTCTAA
>APFE030869098.1:45752-66013 GCA_000404065.3 Pinus taeda | reverse complement strand
TATTAAGGGAGGGATATTACAATGCGCCCCAGCCGAGTGAGGGCTACATGTCATGAAGTTGATACCCCATTTCACAAATGGTCCAATGGAGATAACAGGATGAAATGGAGCGAGTAGAGCACAACTCTTACAATCATAAATTTGGCATGCATGACACTTTTGGATAATGAGAATACAGTCTCGAAAGATTATAGGCCAAAAGTAACCAATGAATAAGATACTATACGTGGTATCATAACCAGATAAATGTTCGCCACATGCCCCTTCATGGAATTGATTAAGTACTTTCTCGGCATCCTCATGCATGAGGCACCTTCATAGAATCGCATCAATAGTGCATCAATAAAGAGTGTTGCCAATGATGATGTGATTCTTGGCTTGGTATCGAATATGTCACTTCTCAGAGTGAGAGGTGTCAGACTGAAAAGTCTAGGTTTGGAGATAGATTATAATGTCTCCATACCATGGGTCACATGATGAAAATCCAAAACATCGACTTGTTAGGGATAGAATCGTTAAATATTGATTCAGAATTAGGGGAAAGAAGGTTGCACATAAGATCAATGAAAACCAAGGATTTATTTGACTTGGATTTGATGGATTCAAGGTCAAACTGTTGTAGGATGATGATCCATTTATATTATTCCCCCCAACAATTGACGCAATAAAATGTATGCCATAGGTTTGCAATCTGAAACAACCGTAGTTTTTCAAAGCAAGATGTAGTGGCCAAACCTTTGGACAACTTGAACAGTCTCCAAATCCAACTTTCCTACATGGGTATATCTAATCTTGGTATCATTGAGATTTTGAATAAGATAATATAAAGGGTGTTATGTCCCTACAACATCTTCTTGGACCAATACCATTGTTATAGTAGAAATGGCAGCAACGAAATACATGAAATAGTCACACTAGTAATTAGGGGGATATAATAGAGATGCCTGAACCAGGGCATCAAACACTTTCTAAGATGTGTTCCTAATGGAAGGGAACCCCTTTCTTAACTTTTAAGTAGGCGAGTAAATACTTTTTTCAACTCAGCTTTCCCTTGGAGTCATTCAAGTTGAACAAGTGAAGAAGGTGCAGGAAAATTGATTATTGCGAGGAGTTTTAGAGGATAGATAAAAATTCCATGTTTTGAAATTAAAAAAAATCGAGAATCCAACCATTTACAATGCAAACAACACATTTGTGTCGATTGAGTCAAATATTATATTGTCTACACCATAAGAAAATGGCCCTAAGATGCATCAGTTGATTAGCCTAATACTTAGAATGAGCAGGAAGATCATTCAAATAAGGTTTTAATATCATGAAAAGTGTAATACATTTCTCGTTGAAATGTGGCCCCAAAACTCTTCAGACAAAGGGAAGTTTCTGATAGGAAAATGCACACTAGGGTCAAATAAATGTAGTCTTATGTTGATCCGCTGGGAGAATGTTGATTTGATTATATCTATAGAAACCATCCATGAATGAATAGATTTCACAACTAGGGAAATCATCAATAATATGGTCGATAAATGGATTCGAGTAATTGTCCTTTGGAAAACCATGATTCACATCCCAATAATCGATGCATACACAGATTGTCCCATGTTTATTCATGATAGGGAAAATATTTGACACCTAGTCGAGGAGAGGAACGGGGATGAAACGAGCATGAAGGATTTTTCATCTTCACTCTTTATTGTTGCAACCTTCTTTGGATTGACCAGAAGAATGTGCTTCTGGAATGGTCTAGCATCAAGATGCGTTTTAGTCTCATGCACTACTATATTTGTGTAGATACCCAACATTTCCTCATAGGTCCAAGCAAAGATGAAACACCCTTTTCCCACATCCACCCAAGTAACCATGCCAATTGGGGTAAACATGAGACAAGAAGCTATTATGATCAGATTCAACCTCCTATGTGACCTTAAGGAAGTGGAATTAAGGGAAACATCATACCATCATCCAACATCAACTTCATAATCCTCAAGAGACATGCTAGCCACTCAAACAACATATCCCCGGGCCCCACTACTAATATGGATCTCTTAGGTCATAGTTGCACTCATGCTATGGGTAAGGGAGTGACCAGAGTTCCAAAGTCACTCTCACAGGCTTACCTGCCAGTGACCAGAGACCAAAGTTGTCAGTTTTGTGTCATTGATCATGGGATTTAAGACACATTTTCAGGCATAGAGCCTAGGCCACTACCTAGAATTGAATGATAGCATAGAATCAGTAAAAGTACAGAGAAATAATGGTGCAAAATAAATGAGCTGAGCAAGACCATAACAAGACCCCTACTAGCCATGATAGACATTTCATCAAGCATATCATCAACATGTAACCCACAGGTGTAAAGAACAAAATTAAGTGTAGGGATCTCATACTTATATGAGAATCACTATGAACCATTTTTCCCTCATGCCAATTGGTGCATTATCTTTTATTAGGTCATAGCCACATTATCCATTCATGTACAAGTAAAAAAAAGATTAAGATCCATACAAAGTTGTTGTCATAAAAAATACATATAACCAACAAAATAGGAACATAAATACAATAAACATATCAACCATCAAAATCCACATATACATCAATACATTTTCACATGAAAATCAAGAGAATGAACTTCTCATTAATGAATACAATGAACCAACTAGAGATGGGACTACCATGTTCCACTCAACCATAGATTGGCTGAGGCAAGTATCTCTTCAGCGTATCATTCCCATGACATATTCCAAGCATGAATGTGGGACTCAAACCAAAAGAGCCAATTAGAGCACATCGAGGCTAAGCCACCTCACCCTCACCAATGGAAATGAGGCTTTACCGTAATCCATCACAAATCACTAGGCCAACACAATGAACACATCTTAACAATGTTTATCGTGATCTCCACCCGATCACTAGGCCAAACATGCATGGATTCCATCGTATTTTTCCACTGACACCATGAGGAATTTTTCTATCTCACAGTCTCTTAGGCTTTACAACAATCCAAACCCAGATCACTAGGCCCTAAACTGAGCCCCACTCTCTAGGCTTTAGGGAATATCCCAAACTCGAGATTACAAGGCCCAAAGGAGAGAAAACTACCTCTTGGCTTTACCATATATCCTGTCCTTCACTAACAAGGATTCCTAGGCCATTTTACGTAACACAAAATCCGACTTTACCACAACCCATAGTACGACTCAGGGGTTACTAGACCATGTGTAATATCATTTCGTATATCCACCTCACTCAGCTTTGAATCTATCCTGCAATCCAGCTCAACCAAAACATGAGCACCCCATCACACCATGGCTATCCGGAAATGGAAAGGCTAATATAAAAACACTATTACACTGGCAAAACCCATGCCACAACAACAAAAGAACCGCATGCAATGCCATGCATGCCAAATCTAGCAAGGAAGATACATATGCAAGTTGATACTTGTAATGAAGCCTATTGTAGTTGCTTGATCCTACCTTTCCCTTCTTGATGTTTGCTTCCTCTTTCATTCATTTCCTTTCTTGATCCCATGCATAACCATAGAAAAAGCTTGAGTCAAGAGGTTACACTCACTAGAAGCATGCCAACTGATTCTCAAAAGCCTTTTTATTAATGAGGCCTCTAATTTCTTGAATTTCCATTATTTTCCTTCAATTTCCTCCTCACACGCAATCTGTTACGTTTCACCTTCCTCTTCTTCTATTTTCCATTATTTTCATAAATAAATGTTCCAAAAATGCCATTTTTCCTTTCCAAAGTCTTAGCCATTACCTTTTCCAATTTCGTTTATCCATAAAAACCCATATGAGCACCCACATCAAGATGTTCTGCCCAACATTCAACTTGGAATACATGTGCCATCACTGTGGCCATATATATTTTTACATGAGTTTTCAACCAGCGTTGTTATAGAACCCTCCCCCTTGGGGGAACACCATCCCCAGTGTTCAATGACACCTATAACCAACATGAGTGCTAAAAAAAAACATACTGCCCATGGAGCTTTATAATATAGTGTTTTGTAGTATTTACAATGAATGACCTTCTAAAAAACAAAACGTCATGACAACATGATCATATAACAACCGTACCACATACTAAAGCTTTATAACGCAACTCATTACGGTATTTACAATAACCACATATACACATATGCACATTTGTTAAACCAACAAATTAAGGTTATGATGCCTACATCCGCAAGAAGGGAATCTAGTGGCTCACACCTCCACCCTCAAAGTAATACTAGGATTCACTTCCTTCCCAGGAAGCCCAGAATACACTATCATAGTCAAAGCTACATCCAATGTCCAACGCTACAATCCTATGCCACTTGTCCTCTCAGCAAATCGTTACTGGCTCATCGTTTTGGGGCACACTGCCAATGTGCATATGATTCCATCTGGAAATGTTGATGACGAAAATAATATATCTGTGACCTTCCCTTTTCGGCTACACAGTCCTTCGGGAAATTCAGTCACCCCTTCTGTCAATTCACTCACCTTCCAAGTTCCCTAATATCCCCTATCCCAGGCATCCATCCCTTGGTAAGGCTTCCTTGCAGAGGAAGATACAAAAACCAAGGAATATACCTGCTTCAAAAACATCATACCAATCATAGCATGCTCATGGAAATCAATGGACATTATTGGGTACCAGTGTCCCACAATAGCCCTGCTCCTAAAGTGCTCTACCACATACTGATGCCTATTCCAATTTCTTTCATTGTTGTTGTTAATTCTTGCATTTGATTTGAACCACCCAACTGGGCATGTTCATGCATTCATGTTCTAAGCACATAATTCCCATTAGATTCAAATAAAAATAAATAAACTCAAATCATACCTCATTAGTAGCTTGTCAATAAGGTATACTTGCAATCATCTTTACTTCTTGTCACAACAAGTCAAACTAGAATATTTGATCATATAATCACTTATAAACATATCACATCAAGTTAGCTCGAGACACAACCATCATAGCTCACAATCATAAATCACATGTAACCATCATAAACCAAAATCATAGATCACATGTAATCATCAAAGATCATAATCATAAATCACATGCATAATAAAACTGAATAAAATATTGATACTTATCCTTTAATCAATCCTTAGCTTCTAACTTTGTCCTTATTCCATACACACACCTGATCAGTTGCCACACCTACCAAACACCCAATGCCTTCTCGTCAACCATGTGCATATCCATATAGTGTGCATCACACACATACAACCACATGTGACATACAACACAATGTGATACATGCACTTACACTAGTACCACATGTACCACATGTACACCATACCACTTGCACACTACAACCACATGTACAATGTGTGCAAAACATCACATGTAAACAACACCGCTTGCACAATGTGTACACAATGCCACTTGTACACTTCACCATTGTACAACGTGTACACAATACCACATGTACACAATACCACACACACAAGATGTAAGCGACACCATATGTATATAGTGCCATAGGCAGGACATGTACACAGCACCACCTACATACAATTCCACTTGTACAACATGTACACATCACCACATGCACACAACAACACGTGTACAACCATGCACATAACACCATAAGTACATAGCACCACATGTATAACATGCACATAATACCACTTGTACATAGCACTGCATATCCAACATGTACATAGAACCATATGTACACAATACCGTATATCCATCATGTACATAGGATAATTTATACCCAACACTTCATATGCAGTATTTGCACAACACTATATGTACCATCATGTACATAACATTGCATAAACAACATGTAAACACACTATGTATACACAACACTACATGCACGCTAGATGAAACATGTACATCATATAAAATAGATTCACAACAAAAATACCTCACATCTGAAGTCACATTGTCCCTACTAAGGAGCCATGCTTCTAGTCTCTTATCCATGCTTGTCCTAGCATGTCGTAGACCAAACTGCTTTCATTTCATTGTTGTATCCCTCAGTATAACCTGCCCATAACATAGGCATAATATAGTCACATAATACAAACTCTTAATCATATGATATTAACCTCCTATATTTGTTAGGATGACTCTTCCCACTTGATTCCTCATAAACCAAGAACCTTTTCATGACATTCTCTCGCGTAAGAAATCATTCCACCACAAGGACGATTCCTAATGACCCTGTCAGACAGTGACACATATATATGTTGGGTTGTGTTATATTATTTCCATGACTAGCCCACATAGTTAACGAGGGGTTTGAAGTGTACCCATAACCCACTTTATGGTTTCCGGGGCAACACTCCTGAAAATTTTGGTTTTGGACCCTATGTTAGGTTGGGCGCACCCACCTATGGTTTTGTGCATGATTTTCACAGATGTTTTTTTGGACGCAATGGTTTTCGGTCCATGGGTTTTGGACACGAAGGTTTTCGGTCCATGGTATTGGATGCTTCAACATATATAAATATGTATTGTAACATTGAAAGGAACATAATGAAAAATCAAGCTAGTAGTCCCAGTTTTGGGATTGAGGGGAAAATCTTTGTGTATATGTGTTTTATGTGTTATTCTCTCGCATTGTTTATTTTTTGTGTTTTAGAATTCGTATGCAAGTAATTTCTATACAAAGTTAAAACCTACAATACATACATACATACATAATATATAATCATTAGCATAAACAATCATCATTATGTCAAACAATGACATACATACATATATGAATATAATCATGAGCATAAAGCAATCATGATCACAAGATAAATTCTAGATATCAAGATCAAGGCTAAGAGAACTTTCTTTATTCATGAAAAACATTGAGAAGCACCATTCCCCCCTTAGTCAGGACATCCGACATCTCAGGTCCATTTACTTTACCTTTTCTAGTTACCTTTCTCCTGCCTATCTTGCCATCATCCATTTACACCAATGGACCCAACCAGTCCAACTGGCTGTCATACATTTACCCTCTGCTGTGATTACTCATGCACAAAGCCTCATATGAATCTTACATTACCTTTCGGGTACCACAGGGCTCTCCCGAGCTCCATCGACTTTCCCCTTTCCCAAACAATTCCCAAGACTCAAAACGTAGAAGGTAAGAAATGAAACAATTAAGAAGAAAACCATGAAAGACAATAACAATATTATACCACAACAAAGTGGCAAGGCCTTGCACCAAACATAAAAAAAACCACAATCAAGCTCCACAATTCATAAAATACCAAACGCACATGACTAGAAACAATCACCATGACTCAATCTCCATGGTTCCCAAGGAAATCTCAACCTAATCCTTCTTCAGAATTTCATGGAAGTTTCTTTTCCATGCAATCCCCTGCATCATATTTCAATAAACACATAATTGTTAGAGTACATATAACATAATAATACACCAATTACTTTATCTTGTTATGCCAAGCACGCTGCCTTGTAGCTAAACACATTTGTGCCATGTCTCAAGGGACTCCAATTCCCTTGATAGATCTACCTGTAACTAGAAAATAGCTAATATACCTGTCAAATACATGTCCATGAATATAACACATATCCACATAATGAAATCAAGATTAAGAAGGCTTCATGTATGCACAACACTCGTTTGTTTGGAATTAGGGTTTCCAAACATAGCCAAAGTAATTCTTGCTCAATTCCTTACTTTTACCTTTTTACCTTGTTGCAATCGACGCTTACTATGCATTGTCACATCACCTGACTGTTAGTGATATAAACACATCAACTACTACCTTGTCATGCTAATACATATCATGTTACCCTGAAACTACTCACACATGTCAACTACATGTTTCAGATATCAATAAAATCATATCTATCAATTTAAATCAACATTTACCAAGACCAAAAATCACGTCATAATCCATAATCAACTCAGAGTTATTAGACATAATGCTACAACTATCACCTACTATACTCAACTATGTATCAATTGTCTCAACGCATGTGTATTAGTGAAATCATCTTAAAACAAGATCATTTTAACACATACTCATATTATGCAATTCATCAAACATTCAACCAACTTGCAAACACACCATGTTAAGTAAATCAACTACATGACGCAATCAAACATTCAAACATAAAATAGACGACATAAGAAAACTCATACCTTAATGTATCTTAGGGGAGGCTCTCTTTTCTGCACAATCAAACTAATTAGCACGATATAACTTTACAACATGTCAACTCAAACATAAATAAGATCAAGATATCCATAACACTAACTAACTAACAAGTACTCATCATAAACTCATAACCATTTATCATTCATGCATAACAACCACGTGTGAAAAGTCATCACAAATATGTCGGGTTGTACTTGAATATTGTAACCATCACCATCTACATAATCCAATTCATTTTAGCATGATACATATAACATAAATATATTAATTTTATAACCCTAATATTCAATTTAAATAACACATAACAACAACAATTTAACCTATAGCATACTCATCAACAACATATGACATGATCATCAAGCTATCTAACATAAACAAAAATATCAATGCATACAATGGCAAGTTACTATCATTCATGACTATGTGAAACATGTACATATGACTATACTAATCAACTATCATATGTCATGAATGTAACCATAACATCAAAATTCATGTACATAAACCTAATGTATATAAGCCTAATGCATATACCAATCCTTGACTTACATACCTACATGCCAAATGTACAATACCTGCATGACGATCTACTCTTATGCCAAATTCCAATGTTGCAACTAAATTATGATGATCTAGATCTCTTATTCTATCTCAGCCAACACATTAGAAACATAACAGCCAATATCACCATGATGACCTAATTTCATATAATGACTTCAAAAGGCATGTTTGACCTACTATTCATGCATAATTGTAACCAAGACCTTACATGCATAACAACTTCATATAGACATAACATGTGAGTGAAAAACCATATACACACCATTCTAGCTAGAGTTCAATCATCAATGCATGACCATATCACCTATATAAACCATGACCTCATGCATGAAAACAACAACCATCACACATGCATTTGATAACATGTGAACACTAATGTGCATAAAAATGCATAATCAACCATACACACACGAAGACATACTGCACGACAACACCTTCAACCTTCACATGACGACACCACCACAACCATAATCGACACCATGTAAATGCAACAAGCACGTGGAATATGTGCATAAGTAACACATATGCAACCAACATGAATACATGACCAACGCACAACCCAAGGAGAGTGTAACCACGCTCTGATACCACTCTATAACACCCTCCTCCGACATCCACCCAAGTAACCATGCCAACTGGGGTAAACATGAGACAACATGCTACTATGATCAGATTCAACCTCCTATGTGACCTTCTAGAAGTGGAATAGATGGAAACATTACACACAATCATCTAAAATCAGCTTCAAAATCCTCATGAGATATGTCAGCCACTCAGAAAGCCTATCCCTAAGTCCCATTTCTGATCTATATCTCTTAGGACACATTCACTCTCATGTTATGGGGATGGGAGCGACCAGAGACCCAAAGTCACTCTCAGAGGCTTGCTTTCCAATGACTAGAGAGTAAGGTTTCAAATTCTATTACAACGACCCCAAGATTTAAGCCACTCTTTAAGGCCCAAAGCCCAAGCCACGACCTAAAATGGAGTGATTGGTTAGAATCTGTAAAAGTATAGGGAAACAATGAAACAAAAGTAATGAGTTGAATAAGACTATAACCAGACCCCTACTAGCCATGATAAGCATTTTGTCAAACCTATCATCAACATGTAACCTACAGGTGTAAACAACAAAATTAATTGTAGGGATCTCATACTTATATGAGAATTGTTATGGACCATTTTTCCCTCATTTCAATTGATGCATTATCATCTATTAGGTCATAAACACATTATCAATTCATGTACTAGTAAAAACATGTTGAGAACCATACATAAGTGTTGTCATAAAATGTACATATAGCCAACATAATAGGAACATAAATACCATAAACATATCAACCACCATAATCCACATATACATCAATACATTTGCACATGAAAATCAAGGGAACGAACTTCTCATTAATGAATGCAATGAGCCAACTGGAGATGGGACTACCACATTCCACCTGACCATAGATTGGTTGAGCCAAGTCTCTTTTCATCCAATCACCCCCATTCCATATTCCAAGCATGAATGTGGGACTCAAACCAAAAGAAAAAATCAGGGCATACTGAGGCTAAACCACCTCACATTCACCAATAGAAACTAGGTTTTACCATAATCCATCTTTGATCATTAGGCCAACAAAATGAACACGTCATAACAAGCTTTATCATAATCCATCTTGTGTTAGGCCCCTATACTACTATTGTAACCCCTTATTGTTATTAGTACAACCCCATTATTATATTTTTGTACCGATGTAGTCCCCATATTGTTACTATTATGCCCCATAGAAGCCCACTATTGTTATTATTATGCCCTTACATTATTATTGTTATGTTGGCTCTCATTATATTATGACCCCTTGGACTCCTATATATAGAAAGGAGGTCTTTTCATTTGTATCATCCAAGAATTTTTCATTTGCGTAATGTAAAGGAGGTTGCCCCCTCAAAGAGGCTTATTTCTAAGGCGTTCATCTATCTTTTCTATCTTTTTGTGAGCTAGTTTCATAACATTTGGTATCAGAGCTTTGGATTCTAGGGTTTTGCTGCTCCGATTAGGTCATCGTGGCATTTTCGCTATAACTATTTTTATGCGATGTTTGAGAAGCGAAACAAAAAAAAATATTTGCGAATAAATCGTGTTGGACCTCAGACCCAAATTTCAAAGCCTTTCGCACTATATTGCGGAGATATGATCTGAGGAAGTTGGCCTTTTTGCAGACTCTCGAATTTCATTCCAAACAGGTGACCCGGGGAAAATCGTCATAACTTTTGTTTTGAGCATCAGAATGAAATTTCGTAAGAAGTTACAGAAAGAGGACGGACTATAGTTTCCTATGTAGAGTTTCACATACTACGGTCAAAATAGTGACACGTGAAACTTCATACAATTTTTCTCTTCTAGAAAGGTCTATAATCAGGTCATCCTGGGAGACTGTTCATAACTCTTTCTTGGAGAATCTAAATTTGATCAAACTGGTGGCATTGGAAAGACAATACAAAGGGACTTGTAAGTCGAAATTTTAGAACTAGAAGAACAGAAATTACAGAGTTATAGTAGTTTCAAGATCGAGCTCATAAACTCAAGAAAAGGTGATACAAGGAAGTTTGATGGCAAGGATCCAGTAAATTGGATACTTCAGATGGAGCAATACTTTGATCTACATGGTGTACCACTATTACAAAGGTATGTATTGCATCTTCATATATAAACCGAATCAATTTTTAGGGTATAAAGGGCTTTGTTCTCGTAAACAACTTGTTATGTGGTCAATTTTCATGGAGAAAATGATAGCACATTATGAGTATAGAAAGAGAAACACCTTCTTTAGAGCAACACCACAACAATTGGAAAGAGTAAAAGGGCTTTGTTACATAGTGGAAAATAAAATTATGGCCACAAGGAAGACTACCCCTCACAACTATAAAGATGGAAGTGTTGTTTCTCCTAGCCTTCCACAACCTACAAGGGTTACACCACAGCAATTGGAAGAAAAAAGAGAAAAGGGTCTTTGTTACAATTGTGATAGCAAATGCACTAAAGGTCATAAGTGTGCTGAGAAGAAATTATTCTACATAGAGTATGAAGAGGAGGAAGTAAAGGATCAAGAAATGTCAAAAGAAGAGGTTATACACCAGAACCCAACCCCAGAGAAAAAATCAATGAATCTAACCATATCTTGTAAAGCATTCGCAAGAATTACCACTCCTCAAACTCTCAAGATAGAAGGGCATATCAAGAAGAAAAAGGTTCAAGAAGTGAAAGATCACATCAATAAAGAAGAAATGAATCCAACCATCTCTTGTAATGCATTGGCCGGAATTACTACTCCTCAAACTATCTAGATAGAAGGACAAATCAAGAAAAAAAATGTTCAAGAATTGAAAGATTACATCGAGCATCAAGAATTGAATCCGATCGTATCTTGTAAGGCATTGGAAGAAATTACCACTCCTCAAACTCTCAAGATAGAAGGACATATCAAGAAGAAAAAGGTTCAAGCAATGAAAGATCACATTGAGCATCAACAACAAGTTCTCCAACTTTTAAATGATAACACCACTTTGGTGAGAAATCAAATGAAAAAATAGTTAGATCAACATCATAGTGAAAAATGTTTTGATGTAGGTGATTGGGTATTTTTACTGCTACATCTCAAGCAAGCTATTTATGAGAAGGAAATGTTGGTAATACTACATGCACTTAAGAAATGGTTACCTTACCGAATGGGAAGACACTTTAAGGTAAAAATGGATCATGATAGCCTTAAATACTTTTTAGAACAACTATTATTTTTAGAAGAACAAAAAAATTGGATCACAAATATGTTGGGTTATGACTTTGACACATCTATAGAAACGAGAAGAAATTTTTTGTTGCAGATGCACTCTCAAGAAAGGATGAGGATGTGGAAGCATTGTTTTGTGCTATTTCTATTATCCATCCAGATTACATAAATAAAGCAAGGGATGAATGGAAGAAGGACGAAGAAGTATGGCCACGCATTCAAAAGTTACAAAAAATCCCAATTCAAACAATATTGCCAAAACTTGAAGAGGAAGGAAAATTCATATTGGAATCTAGAGCATTCACAGAAGCAAGAACTCGACAGCTACGAAATTGATCAATTTCAGAGTATCTCATCAAGTGGAAGAACTTACCTGCTGAAGATTCCACATGGGAGGACAAGCATTTTATACAAGAGCATCAAGAACTACTCAAGCGTTAAGGACAACACTTTTTGAAGGATAGGGGCATGTTAGGCCCCTATACTACTAGTGTAACCCGTTATTGTTATTATTACAACCCCCTTATTATATTGTTTTAGCCATGTAGTCCCCATATTGTTACTATTGTGCCCCATAGAAGCCCACTATTGCTATTATTATGCCCTTACATTATTAGTGTTATGTCGGCTCTCATTATATTATGACCCCTTAGACTCCTATATATAGAAAGGAGGTCTTTTCATTTGTATCATCCAAAAATTGTTCATTTGTGTAATGTAAAGGAGGTTTCCCCCTTGAAGAGGCTTATTCTTAAGGAGTTCATCTATCTTTTCTATCCTTTTGTGAGATGGTTTCATAACATATTGGATCACTAGGCCAAAACAATGAACACATCATAATAGGCTTTACCATGATCTCCACTTGATCACTAGGCCAAACGAGCATGGATTCCACTGGATTTCTCCACCTACACCATGAGGAATTTTCCTGTCTCCTAGTCTCTCAGGATTTACCACAATCCAAACTTGGATCACTAGTCCCTAAAATGAGACCCACTCTCTAGGATTTACTACATATGCCAAACTTGGGATTACTAGGCCCAACAAAGAGCAAGCCACCTCTTGGATTTACCGTATATCCTTTCGTTCACCGACAAGCATTCCTAGGTCATCAGAGGCAAGACAAAAAAAACCAGGCTCAAGGGTTACTAGGCTATGTGTTCCATGATTTCGGAGATCCACCTCACTCATCTTCAAATACATTCGGAAATCCAGCTCAACCAAAACATGAGAACCCCATCACACCATAGCTACCCAGAAATGCAAAAGCAAGGCTGAAAACATTGTTACACCTGGTAAAACCCATGCCACAACAGAAAAAGAACCACATGCAATACCATGCATGCCAAATATAGCAAGGAAAATAACATGCAAGTTGATACCTGCAATGAAACCTACTATAGATGTTTGGACATGCCTTTCCTATCTTGATCTTTGCTTCCTCTTGCCTTCTTTGCCTTTCTTGATCCCATGCATAACCATAGCAAAAGTTTGAGTCAAGAGCTTACACTCATTAAGAGCTTGTCAATTGATCCTCACAAACCTTTTTATAATGAGGCTTCTAATTTCTTCAATTTCCATTATTTTCCTTAAATTTCCTCCTCACATGTAACCTGTGACCTCTCACCTTCCTTTTCTACTAGTTTCCATTATTTTCATAAATAAATATGCCAAAAATGCCATTTTGCCTTTCCAAATACGTAGCAATTTCCTTTTCTAATTTCATTTAGCCATAAACAACCAAATGAACACCGACACTAGGATGTCCTATCCAACATTCAAGTGGAATACGTGTCCCATCACTATGCCCATATATATTTTTACATGAGTTTTTAACTAGGGTTGTTTCAAAAGATATCGTAAAACTCTTGAAATAGTACTTTATAGGTCTTAATCTCGGATGGAGAGCATGATGCACCAATGTAAAGATTTTCAAGAATGCTTAGTTTAACAAAGATATCAAGAGGTATCAGTTCTTTGATATTAGATATATTCCTCTCAAAATCGACTTCATGGATAGAAATGGAACTCATAAAAGACATGATGAAATTAGGTATATACACATAACTTATATTATCCTTAATGGAATTTGATAAGGATGAATGATGGTTATGATCATCCCACAACACATCATCTAGCATCATGATCTCCATGATGCTCTCATCGGTAGAGAATATGGGAGAGAATGGATAATAATATGTGCCATAATCCAATTATCGATTGACCTAATTGATTGAAGAGAAGCTATGACCCACACAAGTTGAATAGATAGCTTCAATAGGCTTAAGCAGCATTCGCTCGCCAAAACTATGGATGATAGTTTCATATAGTACAACCCATGGATTAGTCTGGATAGTAGAAGATGATATCATATTAATATAAGCAATTGAAGTTGAGTTGTTTGGAATAGGAGGAGAAGCAAGCGAAAAGGTTCCCATGAGCAAGAAATCCTTCAACAATCCAACCCTGACATGTTGATAAGAATGTCAAGTTTCCCCTACAAGCAAGGCACTTCCAATAACATAAAAAACAGAGGCGAAGAAGGGGATTTGGTCGATTCCTACAATCACGCCCTTATGAGGAAAGGTGAGCATATGGAAATAAGCTGAAATGAATGTGGCTGTGGAGTAAACCCATGTGCGACCTGTTAGGGCCTAAATCTATCTCAGGCTAAGAAAGGCAGGTCTAGGGTAACATCAAACCATGCTTAACCTAGTAGCTAGCCCTACTAGGTCAGGAGAGGGCTCTCTCCTTCTCAATCTCAAAGAAAATATGGAAAATAAGACTTGAGATGATTGATATGAATACTAATTTTAGGCTAGGCATATGCTCAAACAAATTTTGACTGATTTTTATGGTTGGTTCATGGATAAGATGAGGAAGGCAGCTTTGGGTCTGGGAAATGAACACAGATTTGCAGAGGTTTCTATGGGGTGAGGTAGGAAAGTGTTTTAGCACTTTGAAATGAGTGTAATGGTGAATCTAAAGAATGGTGAGGAGCTGGAGAGGGCATGAAAAAGTCATGATTCCTATTCAAACAATACAAAACATATAGAACTAAGCAAACCCCAAGGTAGAGCACTGAAATACCAATGAATTCTACCTTTTACACTTGATTCATTTAGCTATGAAGAATAAAAGAGATGATGGAATACATAAACATGGGATCCCTAAATAATTGAGAGGAAAACAATTCTAAATCACATTACCACAAGAATCCCACAAAATGTTGCAAAACCCTGGTTTATTTCCTTGCCAAACTGCAGAAGTGATGTACAATAGTGCTCAATGCATCTACAAGAGTCCGACCCTCACAAATGACTGAAAAAGCACATCATATAGACCTCCAAACCACCTGTGCTATCCATCAGGGGTCACATCCATGAGAAGAGGGGTGGTTTCAACCATATCTAAACTAGGAACACAAAAATAGGCAGTGGAACAACTTGCCTCTAAAACCTAGGAAACTCATTCATTTAACTCTAAACCACCTAAAACTGATGTATCTACCTTATCTAGGCAATTTTTATTATTTTTACATCATAGTAAATCAATTTACATCATGTCACATCATGAATTTGACCATAAGAGAGAAAAAGTAAAACTAGAAGAAACTAGGCGAAAAACAGAGTTTTTGAGCAAAATTGGCACTTTGTCATCCTGTGCATAGCGCCATTTTTCTGTGCATAGCGCTTTTTCCAAGATGCTTTTGGAGGACCTCCCGAGGTCCCAATCAAGTGTATGATAGCTTTTTGGCAAGCTTGGTGAGTCTACATTCTAGTGCAACTTGAATTGTTTGATTTGGAGTTCATTTGCCCCTCCAAAATTGCAATCTCCCAAGACTGCTTCCTGTGTGGCCAAAAAGTGGCAAAAATGGCATTTTTTGGGTGTTTTGACCCTTTTGAAGGTCCAAAACTTGTCAAACTTTCCTAGTAATTTATAAGCATGCATAAAGTTTTATAAGGAATCCAAAAATGCCAAGTTTTTTTCAAATGGAGTTCCCTATCAAAAGCGAGTACCAGTGACGCTATGCACCTGCCGGAAAAACTTGTTTTTCCCTGAAAAATTCAAAAATGTCAAAAAGTTCACCAAATTTCTTGAAATTTGGCATGAATGATCTATGTCAGGTGCTATGTTGGGCCAATGATGCTTCAACCAATATCTTTGAGTTTATCATGCTCTTTTGCTTTCTTAAGGCCCCTTTTCAACTTAGGTTAAAGCCTCTTCATTATACTGTCAACATACTGTCCTTTATTCCACTGTTCACCAACATTTGGAATGCTTGTTGTTTCTGAGATAGTGGTAGGTGACAAGGTGAAGGAGACACCAGTAAGGTTCATTTGGCCATTATGTAGATGAGTGACAAACAACTGGGCAAGCTCATAGCAAGAATGATGTCTAAAACAAGATATAGCAAGAGGACAAGCAAGCAACTCTTAAAGCTGATAGTTTCCTCCTGGATTATCTTTTCCCCTTCGTGTGGCATTTTTGGTACATGAGATTCTCTGGAAAAATCACTGAGAGTTTCCTCTTCCCTCTCATAGTCTGAATATGTCTCCATGCTTATGAATTTTAAGTGAAAGCAGATGAGTATGAAGAGATTTTGAAATATGAGGTGAGTGGTGTGTATAAGGAAGTGAATACAAGGAGGAATGGTTTCTTTTGGTAATGAGGGTAGTGGATGGTATTATGAATGTGGAATGAGGGATTAGATAATGAAGTGGATATAGTGAAGGAATAGGAAGTGGGAGTTAGGGTTTGGGAATAAAGAATAGGGCTTCGGTTTAGTAAATGGGAGTGGGGTTTAGGGAGTGAAAGTTGATGATGTTAAGGAAAGGGCATGGCATTTTCCAAGCTGAAAATGGATGAAGTGAAAAATAAGAGCAATGCCCTTTAAAAACTTGCAAAAGAGGATTTAAGAATTAGCTAGGGTTTATGTTAGAAATTTAGCTAGGGTTTTTCTTCAAGGAAACCACAAACATCCAAGGCACCAAACACAACTTCCTTGAAAAAGGAGGAATGTTTTACTTACTCAGAACAAGCTCTAATTTTATTTTTAGGAATTTTGGAAGAGTTTTGAAGTGTTTCTGGCTTTTGGAACATGTGCGTAGCGCCAAGGAACAAGTGCATAGTGCCTTTTTACATACCAGTTTTGGAGGCCTTCCCAGTGTCCAAATTGAGCGCAAGATAGCTCGTTGGAATTCTTATCGAGTCTACTTTCCAACGAAACTTGAATTTTTAAATTTACAATTAATTTTCTCTATCAAAAGTCAAATCTCCCAAGACTAGTCAAAATGTGAAAAATGAGGTTGCTTAAAGGTAGAGTGCTATCGCAGTCAACGTTTGAAGGTCTTCCTCAACTCCAAATTGAGCGCATGATAGCTCATTGGAAAGAAACTTTTGTCTAGTTATCATTTGACTCATCAATTAAGTCATTTGGCTAACCAAGCTATGAGAAATCCTGATTTTTCCAATGCCACTCCAGAGGTGCAACAACCCTCTTGAGACAACTTTATTTCTGACATTTCTCTACAACCATGACACCTATGTAAACAGTGAAGGAGATAATTCTTCCTTGGCCTATGGTGGAAAAAAAACTCTCTCAGTTTTTCCAAATGCATTTTTCCTTGCTCAGAAACATCACTTGAGGAAAACCTACCCCGATGTGTGGAATAGGGGATTTGTCGAAATGAAGTGAAATGAAAGGGAAAAGGGCATCTAAATTCTTGAAAAAAATTCGGGAAGTAGGGAGGGATGTTAGGAAACAAGGAAAAGTGGAATTTATAAGATTGAGTGAGGGGAAGGGGTCCAAATTGGCTAAACACAGTCCTAGCCTAGAAAATTGTCAAATTGTAGCAAGAAACTAGGGTTTGTGGGAAAATGAGGAATTTGAGGGATATCAGTGATGGGAAGTGTCTAATAAGGTACATTAACAATAGGGGAAGGTGTATGAACATCAGGACATAAGTTTTGTTGATTATTTGACCATCCAAGAGAAATTACCTTTGAAACCCTAGGAGAGGGAAATGAGCCTTACCTAAGTACGACTGAAGCATGAACAAGGTGTAAAATGACCCATTGGAACCTAAAATGATGATGATCACTCTTTGAATGATGGTACACTCAGCTAAATGGTGACATGGACTGACATTTGGAAAACTTTGAAAGGAGTGAAAACAAACCCTAGACCTAATACCTAATGACCAAATTTTACTTGAAGACTCATTAAAATGACAAAATTTGACTTTTACATCCTAAAACCACTTTGTAAGAGCATGTTTGATAATTGGTGGAAGCATTTCAAGGACTAACACTAACATTGGCTCCAATGGGGATGGTAGCTCCTTGGAGGTGCCAAGAACACCGGATATTTGGGAGAGCAGACCAATGCCTTATCCATTTGGCATGGAGTCAAAAACTCAATCTGAAATGCATGACTAAAAACTAATGACTTGATGACACAAACTGACTTGAAACTGACTCAATACTAAAACACAATTGACAAACTCGAAAATACTCTCAAAATAGAGTTGATTCTATAAAACCTACTCTAACTGTTCCATTCATCACCTGATCAAGTGAAATGAAACAACCAATGCAACCAAGTAAGCATTCTGGCTACTATTTGCATTCTCCACAAGTGCTTGGTTATGAACAACGAGAGAGAACTACTGAAAGGCAACTCCCATGAAAGCTTGTAAACAAATCCATTGAATGATATGGATTCTCTATTGGACTCCAAAAACACTGCATAAGGATCTTGAAATTCATGCACATTGGGACTTAGCTCATCCAATGGATTACTTTTCTTCTCCTTGTACCATGAATGAAAATTTTCTTCTAAGCTTTGTGACGAGATTCCTACTAAAAATGACAAAGAAACTGACTACCAAATCAAGTTTGTATCAGTACATGTTTCAAGCTCACAGTTAGCTAATGGAGAAGGACTTTGACTACAGACATCATCCAACACATCAGAAATGATTCAAAACAAAATGGAACAGAATAATCCTGCATCATTTGATCATATGGTCCAACTTCCAAGTTTTCATTTGCAACTTGACAATCAACGGCATTCAGAGGCTGCAACTCTAGATATGAAAAGGTTTGAACAAGGTTTTCATTTCCCTTGAGATGGTCTAGATCAAGACTTGTTGACAGTTGATTTCTGATTGAATGAATGTTGTCTCTGATGAACTGAAATGAAGCAAAACAAAAAGGAAAATATCCTTCACTTACTTCAAAATTTGCTGCACTTTCCTCCTTACTTCCTGTTGTGGGAAAAACACACACCCCCCATTATTGATGTGTCCACTTTCAAATAATGGGGACCCTTTCTATAAAAAATTTGGCTAAGCACCTTTTTGGATTTTTATTTTAGTTAATGTCCATACGCTTTCGTTAATTTTTAGTTTTCTTTGGATTCTTGCTTTGATTGCTTTGTTAGAATCGATTTTTTATAAGCTTCTCATTGACGTTTGTTTCGTCTCATTTGGTCAACTGGTTTGAAAATTGCACTCATTTGAAAATCTGATTATTTATGTAGCCTGGGTTAAAATTGCATAAAATGTACAATATTGCATTTTGTAAATAAATTAGTTCAATAAGACATTCATTTTAAATATTAACCCGTAGCAAGTTTTTACTAACATTTTTCATTTTTAATCATGCAGCCAAATCATTAATTATCGAGGTTTTAAGAAATTCATTTTAAATTCCAAATCAAATCTTAATCTCGAAAACCCAAACATTCAAGTGGCTATAGTTT